>JAJJBR010002328.1:0-28836 GCA_022817965.1 Solanum lycopersicoides
TCATGTGCCCCATAGTCTTCTCTATAAATTCGCCCCTTTGGTAGGATTGTTATGTATGAAGCATGTTTTAACTATGGATAATCTCCAAATGAATTATAACTTAAGTAGATATTACATATGGTGAACATTTAACTGAGATACTAAAGTCAGACACACTGGAGCTATTCATTCATCTCTTTGGAGTACAATGACCAGAGACAAGCCCCTATAGGAACAATATAACATGGTGATACCACAATTTTTCAATCTTTGCTACCATTGTATCATTTACTTTTTTTTTTTTTTAAAGACAGATTGTATTATTATACTTTTGCTCCTAACCATCTTGTAAATACAGACTCACCAATGAATATTTGCTTTCTTACAAAATTGCTACAAGCCCAACAACTGATGGTCTGAATAATAAACCAGGATCCTGCTATAGAGGAGAGTGCAAAACAAGCAAACCTAAAACGATGAACAAAGATCTAACTCGTACTCTTTGCAGCAAAAGTGAGTACCACATACATAGATTTTTATCATGACTCTTTTGGACTGGCAGCTTGTCGAAACTTACGTTGATGCACATCCCAGTTGTATACTCGAGCAATCGTGACCTGAGACACAGCAGCTCAACAAAAAGCAAAAATGTAAAAGATAGCAACAACCTGGTGGCTAGAATTATGCAGATGTGAAAAATAAACAAAAGAAATAAGAAGAAAGTGCTCTTTCAACTCTATCAAAATCTGATACTTCTAGATATTATTTTTCCAGACCTATTGCCAATATAAAGAAGTCAAAATTTTGTATCCATTTTTCATGATACTAGTCTGTACCGTACACGCTTTGCGCATGTCACCTACATTAATGATTATACAACTAAAAATAACTTGGTGTAAATAACCAAAACTCAGCTTCCAAGGAGATGCTAAGCTGTCGAAACTTAACAAACATTCAAAAGAATAGGGATCTTCTATCCAAAAAACATATAAGCTTATACATTGCCAATTAAATCTACTAATTCTCCTATTTCCCCCCACATATTTTGTTTACACCCAAAAAAAGAACAAACTACGGCAATTTAACCTAATTTTATAGATAGAATTACTAGTGTCTTCAAAATGCCTAGAGTTCCTCTCTTTCCAAACTGTCCACCAAATTCAAGCAGGAATGACCTGCCACCACTCCTCTTCGGTGCTGCTTCTCCTCACATTCTTCCATCTTCGCAGAAGATCCAACGTAGACTTGGTCATGATCCATTTTATCCTCAATATACTAAAGAACATGTGGCCACAAATTTATAGTTGTCTTGCAATGTAGGAAAAGGTGATCATTACTTTTTCCTTTGTGTCCACATAATAGAGACATCTTGAACAAATCTGAAGACCTCTTTTTTGTAACTTATCTTGAGTTAGGCATTCTTTCCTCATCACCAACCAAACAAAACATGATACCTTTGGTAGAACCTTGACTTTCCAAATAAGCTTCCAAGGCCAAGACACATTTTGATGACTTGTGTCGTTCATGCTGTAGTAGACAGAGTAGACTGAAAATTCTCCTTTCCTGTCCAACCTCCATTTAAGTTGGTCTATGTTTTCAGTAATTCCTCCAAAAGAATCCATAAGCTGAGGCATTGAGGTAAGACTTCCAAATTCTCAGTCACTGAAAGCTCTTCTGAAACTTAAATCCCAACCTTGTACACTTCAGACTTGATCTATCTTAACACATTTTTGGGGACTTAATATATATAGAACAGGGGCGGCGGACTACAAACTGGGACCACCAATCCATTGATCCTCCAGAAATTCAGTCTTTCTTTCATTACCCACTGTGATTTCTACTTTGTCCCAGAAAACTGGCCACTGATTGCGAAGGGTTATCAGACACCACAACCATAAGGGCTTTTGACATCTTTTATAATCCATTGGTTTTCCATTCCATATTTCTGTGAGATGAAATGGTGTAGGAGCAGAAGAAGCTGCAAGTCCTGTAAGCATCCCATTTCCAGTGCCATTAACACTCATGAAGGAGCCACCCTAAAAGTTTGTGCAGGCAGCATTAGAACAACACACCATTTCTATATGTTACAGAATATTGTAGGATATTGTAAAGATATTCTCTTACCTTATATAGTTAGCTAAATCATAGAAAGATGTGTAGGATATTTACTTACCTTTGATAGAACCTTTAGTGATTGTATATACACATGTACTTCTTAACATAGTAAAATACAAGTTCTTCAATTCCCATATTTCAAATAACATGGTACTAGAGCCAGATCATTGGCTTCGTCTGAGTTAGGCTTACTGCCTCACCAGACTCCAGTTTGGTCCAACTTTCTTCTCCTCTCCGAAGTTTTATAGCCGTTTCTGGCTTATACACTTTGTGGTGCTCTTGATCAGATCTGGTGAGATCATTCATTTTTTCTTCCGTTCTCTGATCATTTCTCTGAGCTGTAAGTGGTCATTTCACTCAAAGGATCTACTATTTTATGTTAGACTACTATTTTGATTTGGGTGAGCAGATTAGTCTTTTGTTTTTATTCGAGAAGATTCGTCCTTCCAAGTGAAGTGTTGGAGTTGATTCCCCGATTGTCATCTTGTGTTTCATATTTGTTGGCTGATACTTGCTTGTTAGGGCCTTAATTTTGTGAAAGTCTGTGATCTGTTGAAGTGATTTACTGGATTGTGTAGCTACGTCCAGTAGACACCACCTAGTTTGGGTAATTTTCTAGTTTTGGAGGATTTTCTATCGATTTATTTTGATACAGTGAATATATTGGTTGGGAAAATGACTACTAGTCCATTAGCTGATAAACTGTTTTTGATTTCGGCTAAGGAGTTCGGTAAGTTCTCCCAATATCAGAAATCATTGAGGGCATCCACTTCAATTAATGCCTTCACTGAGTCGGATAAAACATGTCTTATCACGTCATCAAATAAATGGGTGATTGATTCAGGAGCCACAATCACATGACAGGTAATCCCAATATTTTTTCTAGCTTTCGATCACAGAAAGCACTCTCTCCCGTTACTGTAGCTGATGGATCAACTTGCAACAGTGTTGGATTTGGGACTGTTAAACCAACCTCGACTATTACTCTGTCATCTGTATTAAGTCTACCAAAGTTGGCCTTTAATTTGATTTTTGTTAGCAAAGTTACAAGAGAGCTTAACTGTTATATCTCGTTCTTCCCCGATCATTGTTTGTTTCGTGATGTTACGACAAATTAGGTTATTGGTAAAGGATATGTATCTGATGATCTCTACATCCTTGATGAATGGGAGTCTCGGTCAGTTGCTTGCTCTAGTGTCATGTCTCCATTTGAAGCACATTGTCGATTGGGACACCCTTCTCTACCCCTATTGAAGAAGCTCTCCCTCAATTCCATAATATTCCATCATTGGAATGTGAGTCATGCCGGTTTTCAAAACATCATCGTCACTCAAATGGTCCAAGGGTTAATAAGCAAGCTGAGTCGGAATTTGAGTTAGTTCATTCTGATGTTTGGGGATCATGTCATGTCGTCTCCAAAACTGGGCACAAGTATTTTGTCACTTTTGTGGATGACTTCTCTTGAATGACATGGATCTATTTTATGAAGAGTCGTTCTGAAGTGTGTACTCACTTTGGTGCCTTTTGTGCTGAAATCAAGACTCAATTCAATGCTTCTGTGCGTATTCTGAGGAGTGATAATGCAAAAGAATACATGTCAGAGTTATTTTGGTCCTATATGAGAAAACACGATATTCTCCATCAGTCTTTATGTGTTGATACACCCTCTCAAAATGGAGTTGTTGAGAGGAAGAATAGACATTTACTTGAAACAACTCGGGCCCTCTTATTCCAAATGAAGGTGCCTAAACAGTTTTGGGCCGATGCAGTCTCAACAACTTGTTTTCTTATTAATCGCATGCCATCTACTGTGCTTAAAGGTGATATGCCTTATCGTGTTCTTTTTCCAAACAAGGCATTATTTCTGGTGGAACCTAAGGTATTTGGAAGCACGTGTTATGTTCGAGATGTTCGACCATGTGTTACCAAGTTGGATCCCAAGGCATTGAAGTGTGTTTTTCTGTGATTTTCTCGCCTTAAGAAGGGGTATGAGTGCTATTCTACTGAACTTGGAAAATATATGGTATCAAATGATGTGGTATTTTCAGAGACTACACCATTTTTCTATGCACCTCCCATTTGTACGAGTCAGGAGGAAGAAGATGAATGCTTAGTCTATCAGGTTACCCATTTTGTTTCTCCATCTCCCAGTTCTCCTATTGAACACCAATCAAGTATTGTGCCTTTACCACCTGCTTCATCTGCGCTAGTAAAACCACCAATTGTTCAAGTTTACTCGAGGAGAAGAGATTTCGGTGATACATGTCCTGCACCAGTTTCTTCATCATCAGATCCTCTTTAGCTTGATCCTTCTGAAAACATTGACCTTCCTATTGCTCTCCGTAAAGGTTCACGAACTTGAAAATCCACATATTCAATTACTAATTTTGTTTCCTATGACCGCTTGTCCTCCACTTCTAGATCTTTGGCTGCTTCTATAGACTCTATCTTTGTACCCAAGACAGTGAAAGAGGCCTTAAGTCATACATGATGGTCTAATGCAATGCTTGAGGAAATACATGCCTTAGAGGAAAACCACACGTGGGATTTGGTGGATTATCCAAAGGGAAGAAATCAGTAGGATATAAGTGGGTATTTACCGTTAAAGTTAATCCTGATGGTTCTGTGGTAAGACTTAAGGAAAGACTTGTGGCTAAAGGGCATGCTCAGACTTATGGGGTGGATTATTTAGACACCTTCACTCCAGTTGCCGAACTCACTTCGGTCCGCTTGTTCATTTCTCTAGATGCTTTTGAGAATCGTCCTTTACATCAATTGGATATCAAGAATGCATTCCTTCATGGTGATCTTCAAGAGGAAGTGTATATTGAGCAACCACCTGGTTTTGTTGCTTATGGCGAGTATGGAAAGGTCTGTCACTTAAAGAAATCTTTGTATGGCTTGAAACAGAGCCCCCGAACTTGGTTTGGAAAGTTAAGTGAGGTGGTTTAAGAGTTTGGTTTGAAAATGAGCAAATGTGATCACTCAGTCTTCTATCAACAATTAACCGCTCACATTGTGCTTCTTGTTGTATATATAGATGACATTGTCATTACAGGAAGTGATTATGCAAGGATGTCATCCCTCAAGTCTTTCCTACATATGAGATTTCATACGAAGGACTTGGAGCAGTTAAAATACTTTCTAGGAGTAGAAGTAAATCGAAGCAAGAACGGAATTCTTCTATATCAGAGAAAGTATATTCTTGACCTACTTGCAGAGACTGAAAAGTTGGCAGCAAAACCTTGCAACACCCCAATGATTCCTAATGTGCATCTTATGAAAGATGATGGTGATCTTTTTGATGATCCAGAGAGATACAGAAGGATAGTTGGGAAGTTAAACCACCTCATTGTGACTCGTCCAGATTTGCTGTAAGTATTGTTAGCCAATTCATGGCCGCATCTACGGTCAAACATTGGGCAGCTTTGGAACAGATTCTATGTTACTTAAAAGGAGCTCCTGGACTCGACTTATTGTATAATAATCATGGACATACTTGTGTTGAGTGTTTTACTGATGTTGATTTGGCTGGATCCAAAATTGATAGAAGGTCTACTACAGGCTATTGTGTATTCGTTGTAGGAAACATCCTATCATGGAGGAGCAAGAAGAAAAATGTTGTATCTCGATCCAGTGCTGAATCAGAGTACAGAGCGATGTCACAGTCTACATGTGAGATTATGTGGATACACAATCTGTTAGCTGAAATTGGATTGAAACATCATACACCCGCAAAACTTTGGTGTGATAATCAAGATGCTCTTCATATTGCATTGAATCCGGTGTATATATCAAGAAAGAACTAAACATATTGAGGTTGATTGTCATTTCATTCGTGAGAAGATTCAGGAAAACTTGATTTCCACCGGCTATGTGAAGACCGTACAACAACTAGCTGATTTGTTCACAAAGGCACTAAATGGAGCTCGAGTGAATTATCTATGCAACAAGTTGGGCATGATCAATATCTATGCTCCAACTTAAGGGGGAGTGTTACAAAATATTGTAGGATATTGTAAAGATATTCTCTTACCTTATATAGCTAGCTAAATCATAGAAAGATGTGTAGGATATTTACTTACCTTTGATAGAACCTTTAGTGATTGTAGATATACATGTACTTCTTAACATAATAAAATACAAGTTCTTCAATTCCCATATTTCAAATAACACTATACATGTACAAAGTGTACTTTATATACATATAGAGAAACAATTTTCAGGATATACAATCAACAATTACTTAATCGAGAATCAGTCAAGGACGATTTCTTCTGGAAAATGCATTTAAATAAGTTGTAGTCGGTAATCACTCATAAAGTAGTCCAATTAAGTATTGTGATACAGCCAAAGGTCACAACCATATACATGCTCTTCTACTTGAATTATGCCTAGCAATAAACTTGATGTCACTTTAGGTCACAGTTTGCTATTAGAAGTTCAGAAATATCATTCAGATTAGATCATCAAAACACAAATTGTGTAGAGAAAAACACTCCAAATTAGGCTCTAAAAACAGACAATCCTAGAGGAATCAAGCAAAAATTTGAACATGGAACCCTAAAACCTTATGAGAGGAGATAAGAACACAATCACAGAGACATGATCTGTTAATGCCTCTGTTCTATTAATTAGTATGTTGCTTCTAAAAAGACATAGTATCAGGTATAATTATAAAGAAAAATCTTTGCATTTAAGAGTAACATGTGTTTTAAAAAAGTATATGAGTAATTAAGTGTTTGAATGCTACAAGGACAGGTAATAAATAAAATTCCCTCATTAACAAAAGCAGAAATCACCCAAAGAAATTTGACCCTTAATGCAATAAGAAAACATGTTCTTCAGATAAATCCAAGAACATATTACAGGTCTAAGAATTGGTTCTAGTTATATGACTAAAGCATGTAGCACATGGGTGCAACATCATTTTTGGAGGTTCTGAGCAACATAGACCATGACGTCTCAAATTCAAATTTCAGTGGAGGTAAAAAAACACTAGGTGATTTCTTCTCATCTATATTGGTGGGAGGTAGCAGGTACCTGGTGGAATAATAGAGGTGAGTGAAAGTTGGCCCGGAAAAAACCGTCGTTAAAAAATGACCATAGCATGTATGCGTAACAAGGACACTCAATCTAGTTTCCCAGGAAAGGATAGGTAACATATGGTGTAGGCCATTTGCAGTAGTCCATACCTGATGTGTCTGTCTAATTCCAACCTAGCTAGACATTTTCACAGGTACAAAAATGTATACAGTCACAGGAATCTAAGAATTAGTCCAAAGCAGAAGGCACTGTGGTATCAGTGGATCTAGGAGGAAGTTGATTTCCAAAACCATGCATCCCTTGGTTGGAAATTGGCCTGAAACCTTCAGGACTCATAGGACGCCAAGCATTAGGACCAACTTGTCCTTGCAAAGGCTCGCCAATATTAGGCGGTGGTCTACATACCAGAGAAAACAAAAAGTCTGAGTTCTATATTGAGGAAAACCTCAGTTGCAAATGCAAAAACTTAACTATTACCTAATCCCAGGTGTTGGGAAGCGAGGTCCAACACCAGGTCCACCAAAAGCTAGTCCACCACCTCTGAAGGGAGTGAAAAAGAGTGATAAAGCAAACTATAACTAATTAGCGGAACAACAAACGCACTGGTCATAGCAAAGTCTACTCAGAACATCTTTGCTTTTATTAAAATAAAGAACAATGGCATCTCATGAAATACCTAGGCTGTTCTCCAGGTTTAGGTCTCTTAGGGTCAGCAAACCGAACAGTTAAAGGTTGATTGCACCGCTGGAATTGGAAAGGCAATTACAAATTGATAAAAGGGTTTAATAATGGTTATCAAACAAGACAACTAATAAGATCACAACCTTACCCTCATTGTATAATTTCCACTCAGATAGTTTATAGCAGCCCTTGCCATATCTCTATTAGAATATTTGACGAATCCACAACCTTCAAAGTAGTTATAATTAAATTGGCGAGGGTGAATATAAATTACCAACAATAAACCCCAAGACTTCATTCTTGAATTATTGTTGATAATGTTTAGAATCCTTCGGTGCAAGTATACAAGTACTTAAGAGGAACTCATTAAGAGGCGCTTGATAGGATGGATAACAGTAGTGTTAATATGGTGTATTAGTAATGCTTGCAATAGTTATGCTCAAATCATTTCTTATGCACGTTTGATTTGGTGTATTAAAAATATGCATAATTTCTATAGAAAGAAATATTTGTTTAAAAAAAAAACCTCCATAAAATATGATGGGAAGGATGTGACAACAGGTTTGAGGGGCAACTGTCTTTCATCATGCTAATATATGCATTAAAACCCACCAACATTACTAATACCATGGATTTCCATGTATTAGTTATACATACCTTAATTTCAAATAGAACTAATGCTTCATTAGTTATACATAGTTTGAAAAAGTGCACCTAACAAGGTACTAGTAATACACAAAGCTAATGCATGCATTATTTTTTCTAATGCACTCTACCAAACGACCCCTAAAAGAACAAACCAGGACTATGGAAAAGCTAAGATTATATTTTTCCCTCAGAAAGGAAACATCTAATTTTTCTTTTTAAACTATTAAATCAGTGATAACAAAAGGAGTTTGTACTTCCTAGTGATATCTAAGAGAATATTGAAAAATGAAGTGTGAAGACAGGTTAACATAAAAATATGGCTCCAAAGACCATAATGTATTGTTCAAGATACGCAAAAATATATATTGGACGTCTAAGGAAGGATGAGCCTATAGGTAAATTTATAGCTAAAGCACCAATGGAATAGTTCAACAATAGTTTACAGGTCATAAGTTTGCTTCAACCTGAGATATGGAGATCAAAGCCTTTAGACACTAACAGGGAAAAGAAACTGGGTCTCGTCATATAGCAAAAGCACAGGAATAGGTGCACATTCATACAGAATAAAAAGGAATCAATAACACAAACCACGACTCTGCTTCATATCATCACACATGAGATACACATCTTCCACACGACCATATGGTATTAAAAAATATCTGAAAAGAATTGAAAAGAAATATTTAGTAGCTGTTTTTCAGTAACATATGAAAGCAAACAACAAAAGTGAATCATTCAGAAAATTATCAGCATTTCATATTCCACGCCAAATAGGTTGAAAAAAACAAGCTATGTACAGTGTGGTTGTGGTGTCACATTCATATGTCATGATGCAGCTATATGTGCATCACCCAATTGAAAAGTTTTTCAGCGCCTTACTGGAAAGCAATCACTACTATAATCACTCAACGAAGACAGAAGTACATGTATGCATGTTATGAAAATTTAGTTGGGTTTATAGATACAAGGCACAAGCTTTGACTTGTTGAGGCCGTCACATGCTATGCGCGTAGATAGATAGCTATCTTGTCAGTTTTGCTGAATGCCTCTCAAAGTGAGAGTCTTTCCATTATATAGAGAGAATAAATATTACAAATCCATAAAGATCCGTCATTCCTATCCCTAAAGATCAGCTATTCTATCTCTACAAATCTGCTATTCAATCCCTCCAAATCCGCTATTCTATCACAATATTTATTCCTTTGATTCTACAATAAATCTATATGATCATGCTAATTTATATCACTATCTAATTACATTAATATATACAATTATTTAGATTTTCATCATGCTAACATCCCCCCTCAAATTGATGCCGGTGGATCAAGAAGCATCAATTTGCCTACTAGAAACTGATGGCGTTGTCGTGCCATAGATTTTGTAAACGTATCAGCTATTTGAAGATCACTAGACACATGTGTAAGAGTAATGACTCCTTTATCTACAACTTCTCGTATATAATGACAATCTACTTCGATGTGTTTGGTCCTCTCATGAAAAACTGGATTAGTAGCAATCTGAATAGCACTTGTACTATCAGCATGGAGAGGAGTAGGATGAGATTGAGGAAATCCAATCTCAGCAAGTAATCCACGAAGCCATACAACTTCGGAGCAAGCAGTAGACATGGATCGATATTCAGCCTCTGTTGAAGATTTTGACACACGATCTTGCTTTCTACTCTTCCACGATATCAATGACTCTCCTAGAAACATGCACCAACCAGTGACTGAACGACGAGTATCAGGACATACCGCCCAATCAGAATCACTAAAAGCATTAAGACGAATAGGAGAACCACTTGGAAAGAACAATCCACGAGTAGATGTTCCTAGAAGATACCGAATGATGCGACGAACAGCCACCAAGTGGAGATGACGGGGAGCTTGCATAAATTGGCTAACTTGTTGCACTGCAAAAGAGATATCAGGCCGAGTAATAGTAAGGTAATTTAGACTCCCAACTAATTGTCGAAACATAGTTGGATCAGGAAGAAGATCGCCTTCCTCACGACGATACTTCACATTCAATTCCAATGGAGTATCTACAAAGGAGGAATCTTGAAGACCAGCCAAAGAAATAAGATCCTGAGTATATTTGTGTTGGTTTAGAAACACACCTGAAGCAACATTATGAACTTCCAAACTCAAAAAATATGTAAGAGTACCAAGATCTTTCATATGAAAAGAATCTTTAAGTTGCTGTTGGAGGCTAGTAATTAGTGAAGAATCAGTTCCTGTGATGATAATTTCATCTACATACACCAAAAGAAGAACACAACCTGTAGATATTTTCCGAAGAAACAAAGACGAGTCATATTTGCTCTGCTCAAAAGGAAATTGTAGCAAAGTAGATCGGAACTTATCAAACCAAGCTCTTAGAGCTTGTTTTAATCCATACAAAGACCGCTTCAACTTGCACACATCTGATGTAGGTGATGAGAACAAACCAGGTGGAGGTTTCATATAAATCTCTTCTTTGAGATCACCATGGAGAAAAGCATTTTTGACATCCATTTTATAAAGAGACCAGTTTTGTGAAGCAGCAATGGCAATAATAGTTCGCACCGTAGTCATTTTTGCTACTGGTGCAAAAGTCTCCTCATAGTCCACCCCATACTCTTGTCTGTTACCAAGAACAACCAATCGAGCTTTATACCGATCAAGAGTTCCATCAGAATGAAGTTTAATTGAATAAACCCATTTACATCCAATAGGGCGGACATTTGAAGGACATGAAACAATGTCCTATGTGTCATTTTCTTTAAGAGCCAAAAGTTCCTCCTCCATTGCTTTTTGCCAACATTCAAGCTTGGAGGCTTGTGAGTAACCTGTTGGAATAGAGAATGTTGATAAAGTAGAAGAAAAACCATACCGTTTAGGAGTTTGACACACTCTAGTAGATCGCCGAGGAGGCTCAAGAGGAGCAGGCCTTGAAAAAATCTCAGATTCTGGTTGTAGAGCAGTCTCAGGTGGCGGATCTGTTTCGGGATGGGGTAAAGTTGGCCGACGTCGTTCATACACAAATCCTGGTTTGAACCGCTTAGAAGACAATGACAAATCCTCAAAAGTAGGAAGAAGAGGAGAAATAGAAGATGACTCAATATGAGTAGGAAAGAAATACTGATTCTCAAAGAAAATAACATTCCTAGAAACTCGAAATTTGTTAGAACTTGGATCATAACAAATAAATCCTTTCTGCGAAGTACTATAGCCCATAAAAGCACATCTAATAGACTGAATAGAGAGTTTATTGCGTTGAGAAGGAGGAAGGTGCACAAAACAAACACAACCAAATGTATGAAAACTATGATAGCTAGGATGCTTGTGAAAAAGACGATAATATGGAGACTCAAGTTTTAACACTTTAGATGGAAGTCTATTAATCAAATAGACAGCAGTAGACACAGCTTCAACCCAATATTTAGATGGAACAGAGGACTCAATCAATAAAGTACGAGTGACATCCAAAAGATGACGGTTTTTACGCTCAGCAACCCCATTTTGTTGTGGCGTGTATGGGCAAGAGCGTTGTGATACAACTCCTTTTTCAAGCAACAAATTATTGAATTCATGAGACATATATTCTCCACCAGAATTAGATCTTAATATTTTGATGCATGTGGAAAATTGAGTGTCAACGTAAGCCAAAAACTTCTTGAAAATGGAAAACACTTCAGATTTAGATCGAAGAAAATACACCCATATAAACCGACTATGGTCATCTATAAATGTCACAAAATACTTGAAATGAGCATGAGAAATTACTGGTGAAATTCCCCAAACATCACTATGAATGACATCAAAACACTTTGCAGCACGACTACCAAAATTAGGAAAAGGAAGAGTTTTACTTTTACCTAATTTACAAGTAGAACAATCAAAGGAAGCAACTGAAAATTGATTTTTATTTCCCAATAAACCAGAATTGAACAAATGAGACAACACAATAGAATTGGATGTCCTAGACGTTTATGCCAAACCTGATTCTTAGTAGTGGTGGAAGCAAAAGCCAGAACAGGAGGAATAGAAAAGTGTATAGGAAACAATCTTCCAACTTTAGGCCCCTTCGCGATTATCGTTCCCGACACCTGATCCTGCACAAGGCAACCATTACGAGAAAAGTTCACATTACAATTGTTATCTACCAATTGGCCAACCGAAATAAGACTAGTGGAGAGCTTTGGTGATACAAAAACATTCTTGAAAGTTTCAGTAATATCCCCAACCTTGGTAATAGGTAAATTACTACCATTGGCAACCTAAATTTGTGTTGGACCATTATACTCACGGATGTTTTTGAGTATATCAGTTGAGTTGGTCATATGATTGGAAGCGCCAGAATCAACAAGCCAAAATTAAGATATTACCTCATTACTTTGTAGTCCCAAAGTTGAAAATGCTGACAAGATCATTTGTTGTACCATTTGAGGAGTAATAACTTGTCCTACCGAAGATGAGCTATGTGTAGTGGAATCATTTATCCCAACTTGGAAAGCCTTTGTCCTACGGTTTTGAGGACGTGTGGGACACTCTTTGATAATGTGTCCTTGTTGTTTACAATAATTACAGAACTTCTTGCCACAATTGCGAGTAATATGACCATATTTCTTGCAACTGTAGCATTGAGTTCTAGCCATATCCACGCCCTTTCCTTTCCCTTGAGCTGCAAATGCAACACTGACAACATTTCTTTGATGAAAAGCATTTTGTGTGACGAGACGCTGCTCCTCACGAAGTAATTCCCTAAAACAGACATCCAACGAGGGAGATGGATCATGACTCATCAAGTTGGAGCGAACACTTTCAAAGTCAGATCATAATTTCATCAAAAATTGATCTCGCTTGCTTTGTTCATGAACTCCTTGAATGATGGAGAGAGATTCAGAAGGTATTTTAGCATAAACGATATCGGTAAATTCAGCCCATAAGTTCTGAAATCTAGAGAAATAATCTTGAATAGAGAGATCTCCTTGTGAATACATAGCAATTTCATGCTCTAACTGAAAGTGCCTTTCGCTATGGTCTTGGTTGTAAACCTTTCGTAAATAATCCCACATGGCCTTTGCTGTCTTGTATGGCCTGAGATTAAGAACAATAAGAGGGTCAATTGACCCTAAAATCCATGTCATCACCCGAGCATCTTTAACCTTCCATTGACCGAGCTTTTTAGGATCGGTAGGAGTAGGATCGCTTCCATCTATATGTCCCCATAATTCTTTTTTGGTGACAAATAGTTGGAATTGAAATTCCCAGGCGGAGTAATTTTTTCCCGTGAAACGAACATGGAAAGACTCAAACTGATATGACGACATGTTTGTGACAAGTTAAGGAAGATAGAAATGCAATGATGCAAAATAACCAGAATGAAAAGAGACTAAGATTCCAAGATGCCTTAACTTCCAAGATACTTAGGACTAACTGTTGACTAACAGTAAGCAGAACCAAAACTTCCAAAAAAAATTCTGGAAGGAACCACAGATGAAGGACACTAAGAATCAAAGCACTGAAAAAGGCTCTGATACCATGTCAGTTTTGCTGAATGCCTCTCAAAGTGAGAGTCTTTCCATTATATAGAGAGAATAAATATTACAAATCCCTAAAGATCCGTCATTTCTATCCCTAAAGATCAGCTATTCTATCTCACAAATCTGCTATTCAATCCCTCCAAATCCGCTATTCTATCACAATATTTATTCCTTTGATTCTACAACAAATCTATATGATCATGCTAATTTGTATCACTATCTTATTACATTAATATATACAATTATTTAGATTTTCATCATGCTAACATATCTATGCAACAGATAAAATGCCAAACCGAAAAATAGAACATGTGAAAAGAAAACAATATCATACTTCTTCAACTTCCTTCTCTGTAGCTTGTTTGTTCAGTGACCCAACAAATAACATGTATATAATTAGTTAGTTACTAATTCTGTTAGGAGGTTATGTTAAGACAGTTAGTCAGCTTACTATATAAAGGATCTCTAGTTTATTGTTTATGTAACTTGGATAATACAATCAAGAATCAATCTTCATCTACTCTTCTTTTCCTTCTTATTCCTTTCTCTTCTCTCTATCTTGAATATTCATTCTAATATTTCATTCCTCTGTATTTCATCATGGTATCAGAGCTTAGCCAACAGAGCTAATCTGTAATCAATCCTGAAGGAATCATATACTCTGAAGTGTAAATTCTTGATCACTGAATTGTGATTCTTGGTGCGTCTGCAATTATCTTCTGAAATCAGTCAAAAAATGGCAAATACAGCAGTCAATGATGCTGCAGATCAAGTTAACTCAACAACTGCAAATGGAGTTTTATCAACCCCAATAGACTTCAATCATCCTCTTTACCTGTCCAATTCAGATGTTTCAGGTATGACAATCATTTCGTTTCAGGTAAAAGGAAGTGAAAACTTTGGGGTCTAGAGTAAGTCTATGAGGATTGCTCTATTAGGAAGAAACAAGGTTGGGTTGGTTGATGGATCTTGGAATAAAGAAAGATTTCCTGTTGAACTGTGGGGTCAATGGGAAAGGGTGAATGCTATAGTGTTATCTTGGCTAATGAATTCAGTCTCAAGTAGTCTTCTTGGTAGGATTGTGTATGCCACTACTGCTCAAGGTGTTTGGCAGGATTTAAAAGAAAGATTTGATAAGATAGATGGGTCTAGAACATTTAATATCCATCAAGAAATAACTACTATGCCTCAAGGAGTTCAATCTGTATCAGTCTATTTCACTAAGCTAAAGGAGTTATGGGATGAATTCGAGTCTATGGTACCTTCCCGGCATGTAATTGTGAAAGATCTAAGTATTTTATAATGTACCTGCACAGGCAAAAACTTTACCAGTTTCTTATGGGCTTGAATAATACATATTCTCAAGCAAGAAGTCAAATTTTGTTAATGGTACCTCTACCATCAGTAAATGCAGCTTACTCAATGGTGATGAGTGATGAGAGCAAGAAAAGTGTAGCTCAAGATGTTAATGCCTCAGGTTTATTGGGTGCAATGCCTGGGAATTCGGATGTAGCTATGTACTCAAAATCTACAAATCAAAACTATCATAATAGTTATCAGAAAGGAAAAAAGACATATACATCCAATTATAATCCTAATGTAGTATGTGATCATTGCAAGTTGAAGGGTCACTTCAAGGGGGATTGTTACAGGTTGGTTGGGTATTCACCAGGGCATCCAAGACATGGTGAAACGAAAGGAGGGACTGAGAATCAGCAATACAACTCTTATGATAACAAATCTTATGATAACAGATATAAACCAAGAAGGGCAAGTGCACACAATGCTGCTGTTTCTGAAGAATCAGACACACTTGACTCTACAAGTCAACATATGCCCTCTCCAAGATTCACCTCTGAACCAAAGTTCACCCCCGAGCAATATGTGTTAGACAATGGGCATTTTTTCAGCTTATTATTATTTTTACTGTTTTTACTTATTTCAGTTTAGTGCATCCTATTTTCTAGCTAGACTTAGTCAACTTTAGTTGTTCAACTTTCTGAAGTTAGTGGCCCCATTATTGGCCCCATTATGGCTGTTAGTGGCATCTTTGATGGTAGTTAGTGGCACATGTTCTTATTTTAGTTTTAATGTTTATGTTTTTTCTTTGTATAAATTCAGACTTTCTGCAGATTAATATACACAAGGAATTTCATAAGTTTACTCTATTTTTATTTTTTCAAATCAGTTTCTTGAGTATTTTTGTTCTAACAGTGGCATCAGAACCTCTAGTTGATCTTACAGGACAAAAAATTTTTTAACCTACAACACAAATGGCATCCAACAACCTACCTTTAAATCCACCATTCACTTTCACTGGTGAAAATTACCAAATCTGGTATGTGAAGATGCAAGCTTTTTTGGAAGCCTATGAACTTTGGGAAACTGTGACAGAAGATAAACCACTTGCTGCTCTACCAACAAATCCTACCTTGGCTCAGATCAAATCCAACAACGAAGAGAAGGCAAAGAAATCTAAAGCCAAGTCGCTTATGCAGAATGCTGTGGCAGATTCTGTGTTTTACAAAATCATTGCTTGCAAAACTGCAAAGAGGCTTTGAGCCGATGAATCGCCTAAAAGCTGATAAAAGTTCGAGCCCTCTACACAAAAAAGATGAAGAAGTATCATTGACCAAAAGACTTAAGAAACGCGAGTTTTATGGTTGGGGATTGTGGTGATTTTATTCAATTCTTAGGGTCGCTTGTTTCCGGGCAAACATCAAGTCCAATGGAATGGCCCTTATGTGAATTCACCCAACTATTCCCTCACGAGTGGTTATTTCGCAAACAATGAGGGTGGCGTTTTAAGGTGAACGACAGCGAATAAAATCTATCTGGGCATGCTGAAAGGATATGAAGGTGATCGAGCATACCATCTTGTATGATTCTGAGTACAAGTGTTCCTCCGTCGTGCCACGACGTTAAGTCAAGCGGCGGTTGAGGCAACCCAATATGTATCCTCTAAGCCAACTATTTAGTTTTTTCATAATTTTACTAAGTAACAGTTGCATTTTCTTTGCTTTTCTTTTTGTTAGAAGTGTTGGCGTAAGAGCGTATTAGTTTAGGGTCCAATCCAATAAGTGTCCAGATAAATACCTAAAGAATAGCTTAATGGGTGTAAAATTTGCAAGGTAGCACATCCACCAGAAAATCTGCATAAAATTGTCTGCAGCACTCAGTGACGGATCCATCGACGGACCGTCACGCTTGCGACGGACAATGCGCAAGCATCCGTCGTTTCCCAGGTACATTTTGACATTTTTTTTTCTAAGTTAGGGCACCCATGACGGACCCTAAAACGTGACCGTCACACCTGTGAGGGACCGATCGACGGGATCATTGCATCAATACCGTAAACCCGACCCGACCGGGCGAATATTAAAGTTTTTAACCGTTTTAACTTCCCCTCTTCATGTCAAACCGTTTTTTTCCACTTCATTTTCTCCATTTCCTCTTTACTTTTCAACTCCCTAACCACTCTCATTTCTTTCCCAAATTCTGATTCCCACCCATTCCATAATCACCCAAAAAGTCTTTCCTCTCCCAATCTCCCTGCTTCTTCAAGTAATCTGCCGTCGGAGTCAACTGTTCTCTGCTGCATCACCAGAGTTGTGTGCCTTACTTTGTATTCATCTTCTCCCAAGTATCAGGTATTGTGGTTCTGATCTCTAAACTCATCTAACATTTTCATTTTTGTTTCCCAACCATATACTGTCTTCTGAAATTTGGGTCTTCGAAAATGACCCCTATTGCATGCTAAGAACCTACCCCGTTTCATTCCTACTGCTTTTAAGACCCTTCTAAAGTAAAAAATATATTGGGTGTTTGTGTTAACTAACATCAATAAGGGTTGGAGTATATTTCTGAATCTCGTGTCTGACCTAAGGTTGATAGTCCTCCAATGTGACACCTAAAACTCGAAAAAAAAATGCCTTAGGAGGCTAGAGTTACTGGTTATTGGTGTGAAATATGCGGTGCCAAGTAGATTTTTCATATTAGCAATTTTTGGGGACGATTGAGGCATCCCCAGTTCTGTCACTGATGGACAGAACGAACCCCGCGATGGGACCGTCGTGCCCTCGACAGACCGCCGTGCCCTCGACGGACCGTCGTGGGTCTTCCCACCAATCCCATGTATTCTCTAGTGTCCTGCGACCTCTACGACGGACCGTACCTCCGTGGCCCTCCGACGGTCCATCCTGCACAACCGTCATGTTGTCAGAAGACCATATTCCTAAGGGTCTCAAATATTCTCTAAGTGTCCACTGCGGACCTCTACGAGGACCGTCGTGCCCTCGACGGTACCATCCTGCACACCGTCATGGTTGTCAGAGGACCCTATTCCTAAGGCTCCAAATATTCTCTAAGTTGTCCTGTTGACGACCTCTTACGACGGACCGTCGTTGCCCGTCGACGGTCCATCCAGCACAACCGGCATGGTGGCAGAGACCCTATTTCCTAAGGTCTCAAATTTTCTCAAGTGTCCACTGACGGACTCTACGACGGACCGTTCGTGCCTCGGCGGTCCGTCCGCACAACCTTGCATGGTTGTTCAGAGAACCCTATTCTAGGTCTTCAACCATTTTCTAATGTGCTCACGACGACCTAATACGGACGGACCGTCATGCCTCGACGGTCCGTCCTGCACAACCGTCATTATTGACAGAGACTTCCTTTGAGAGTTCCAAAAATTTCCCCAAAGTATTTTCCATGACGACCACCATAACGGTCCGTCATGCTCCAACGGACCATCATTGGTCCGTCGTGCAAGACAGATACTCAGCATACCATTTTTGTTTTGGTTTACTGTCTGTTTTCTTATTTGCCGTCTTGTTCTCTCTACTGGTACTAATTTGTTTGTTCTTTTCAGGTACTAACACTTTATGCACCAAATCAAGATGTGTTGTACGACGAGGCGTGCAAAGTCCGTCGCCCCATCTGCCCCGACTGGTCATTTGGCATCTAACGATTGAGCGTGACCCCGAATACGTGCCCCCAGGCACTATCACTTCCTGACGGGCTTCACGGCCACCAGAGCCACGCCTAAAGAAGGTGGGTCCGGCATAGTCAATGCCTCCCATTCTGAATAGGAAACGCATACTGAACCGACACGCCTTCGGGTCTGCTGCACACAACCAGGGATGTTCCGGTTCTGAGGAAGTTTTCGGCGTTCAGAAGAAGTCTCCGGTCTGGAGGACGCTTCTACCCAGCCCGCATCCCAGTCCGCCTCGTCTGATGGAGGCCGATAGTGCTGATACTACTCGAAGCACACAGCTGCAGTCCCGCCCCGGTTGCCGACCAGCCCAAGCGACGGTGTGTTGGGAAATATTAGTACTCCGAGCCAAGCTGCCAATGATAAGGGAGTCATGACCCGGACCCTACAGTGAGTAGAGGCTGGGCCACGGGAAGTCTCCCCACTATGCCGATATCCAATGCACTCTTTCACAGGCACCGTTCTAGATTAGACGGCTCGTGGCTTTGGGCCATATGGTGAGGAGTTTTGTCAGAGATTCTAGCCTCGTATGTTGGCGACTCTCCATCCCATATGATAAGCGGGCGCACCCACCAAACAAGCCAACTAGATCACTCGAGTTCGCGGCAAGGCGGAATGCTTCTCCCTTTTGCCAGCCATCCGCCTGCGTACCTATACGCGAGTATGTTGATGCACCAGGACTCGCTCTCACCGCCTGAGTTCGGGACTATCGGTGGAAATTGGGTAAAGATGGACGGTTCTTGCGTTGAGCAGAGCTGAGAGAGGACCACCAAGAGGGGATGGATCCCAGCATTTGTCCATTGATGGAAGTCTATTGACTGGGTACTTGAGCCGAGGTGAGCCATTCAAGAAGGTTAACCGCCTTCACGGCCAAGTTTTTTGGTTGATAGTTCCGCCACATTCCTTCCCCCACTGCTGCAGATAATATAGTTACAGGGATCGCGGCAGTTCTTATGCGGCGATTGATAGCGGGGTTTGAGGTGACTTCGCTGTGCTTCTCAGGCGGTCATCACGAAGGCCTTCAAGGGTCACTACACTTTAACCCATTTCCTGCCATGGTGTTTTTCTTTGTGTTAGTCCGCGGTGGGCCCATTTGGCACATTAGATCAGCTCAGAGACCCGTGGCAATGTAGATATCGGCCTGATCAAGGGATGAGGCCAAGAGTTGGCTCCACATAGGCGGCACCGCGCCGAAGGTGCCTCGCTTGGTGGAGAAACCTCGGATTACAGTAGAGCAAGCCCAAGCAGCTAACCCAGGCTACATCTAGCGCCCATTGACCCACTACCCCGGTCGAAGTCTATCATGGGTATAGCACCGCCGGCTCTCTCGCTCATGCTACCTTCCGAGCACTCGGTCCCACTTGCTAGGTCCAGAAACTCGAGGACCAGATGGCCCACACTTCGCATCACATCCAGCTTGGATGCAGAGCTCCTATTGCTGAGGCGGAGGAGCGCATGGAGCGGAAGATGGCCCCAGCCACCGAAAGGAAGATCATGGAGGTTCATCAGCGCCTGGACGCTTTTGAGTTGCAGGTGCTAGCCGACCAGCCACTCGGTGGACGTGTCGACCCTTCAGGCTGCTGTAGAGAGTCTGAGAGAGGACCGGACACGATTCTAGAGGCTAGGGGTGCCCGAGTTTGAGGCCCTTCTGCAGAGCCGCTGAGGACACGGTGATGCTGCCTTATTCGCCACCTCCGATGTGACACCACCTCCACACGAGACATGCTAAGAGGCATAGGTCGAGATGAATATGAGCTAGGGTACGGAAGAAGGAGCGCCGAGAGTTAGAGGCTGCAAGGAGAGCCTCGATTGTTGATGAGGAGGCCCGTCAGATGAGGACCATAGAGTTGGTTCTGGGGCGTCTAGTTCCAAGTTGTTGAGGAGGAGAGAGGCACTACTGATGGTGTTGTTGCTGCTGGGGGACACTACTGAGTGTGTCAGACTACAGAGCGAGTGGGTTTTGAGACACCGACCCACCTGCTTGTTGATCGCCGGCTTGCTTGCCCCTCAGGTTTGCTTTACCTACCACTCGATTTTTTAGATTCTTTTATGGCATTGGGGACAATTGCATATCTTTTTTGTTGGGGTGTGGGGTAAATGAAAAGTGAGTGCTAGGGGTGAAGTCTGAGTAGCCCAATTCACGATCCTCTCTTGGGGTTTTTTACCTGTGTTCTTTTTCCCCAAGAGACTGATTACTTTTATGTTGAACCGGCATGTTTATATCTTCTGTACATAGTATAACTCTGAAGCATGATGGCTAAAAGAAATGATATCCTGATGTAATTAAAAAATGATGCATGACTAGCATAGTAATTGGATAAATGTTGGCTCTAAGCATGACATAGAGATACACTACTGCATGACCCTAAATCTAAGATTCGAACTAGGTGTCTGATAATCTGGTAGAGTAATGAGATGTCAAGTGAATGTGAGGAAAAGTCGAATGATCCACCATTGTACTGAGCAGAACTTGCCTGGTTAGTCCTGCTAAAAGTAAGCCATAATAAACAATTAGGAAAGGATCAATAGGCCTTGTTCGAAATAGTCAAACTTGAGCCTAAATAAAAGAAAACCAAATGAAATTAATCCCTTTTGATCCAAATGATTTGAACTTAAATAGATCTTTCTTTCACCCCAACGATCTTACTCGGGAACAATGTTGGCCCTGTCCTCCTTGGACACGTGCAACCTCAGCTTATGCAAAAGCATAGTTGAGGGTGGCTAATGCAAAAAATCACCTTGTCGTGGCCCTGACCCAACCATGGGTTTGTGAACCTTGACTCATGGCAAATCATGATTGAGGGTGGCTGTGTATGAGGAATACTCGGAAAGTGGGGTTGAAGGAGTAAAGGAAGAAGAACAAAACAAAAGTGACTACATATATATTATATATATATATATAATATATATATTTTATATATATATATATATATATTAAAATAAACACAAGAAAAGAGAACAGTCCTTACACATAAGGAGAAGAAAGGGAAATAGCAAGGTGAAAGAAAATTGAGAAATAGGGCGAAATAAAACGATAAAAAGGTGGTACGCTTAGCCGATATGTCAAGGAGGGCAACAAGTCACTAAAGTATACCAAATATACCCACCTGACCCTGAGCTATGTTACAAGCTAAGAAAGTCCTATCGTGATCCTAAGAGTTGGTATGGAGAACTTAAAGCAGTGAAAAAAGGCAAGCCTATGGCAATATGTATAAATGAGTTGTGAAGTTGTTCTGAGCCGAGTGTTGAAAATTAATCCTTATTACTCAAACTGAAGTCATTTGTGAAAAATGAGGATGTTATTTTGAAGTGAGGACACTAGTTGCAATACCGACGAAAATTAGCACCTTGGTAGAGAAATCAAAGAGGAAAGGTGTCAGTGTGTAGTGAGTCTGTGTCATGGTCTGATCCACATAATTCAAGCCTAATAGTGATAGCTGCATGAATATAATGAGAATATCGGTGATTGATAGCCCAAATGATATGCGAGCTAAAATACGGATACACTTGTACAAAGATTTTGTAGTGAGTCATAGTTCTCGCTTGAGCGACAAACAACGAATTTAAGTTGAGGTGTTGATGTACCGTGGTTTCACGGTACTTTTAATGCTTTTTCCTTAAGTTTAGGTGTGTGTCTTAAAGCCTTTTTGTATTGATTTTGAAGTAGTTTTCTCTTATTTTGCAGGAAAATCTGTCCAAAGGAGAACGCGGAGGATTTGAGCAGAAATTGCAGGAAGTGACCACCTACGGAAGCCCACGACGGTCCGTTTTGACTGTGACGGTCCGTAGGTGGCACCATAGTGAGAAGAAAATAGCTGCTGAAGGAAGTTGGGAAGTCTGACAAAGTGTGGGACTACGGAAGCTCACGACGGACCGTCATAGCCACGACGGTCCGTCCTACACATTCGTCGTGGTTGTCAGAGAGTATCCAGTACCCAATTTCAAGAAGTTTCTAAGTGTTGTGGAACGAAACCCCTCGACTGACTGTTCGTGCTTGCAACGGTCCGTCATACTGTCCGTCGACGGTAACAGATAGTGGATGAGAAAGCAGCAGAAATTTGAGTTAGTATGGAACGACGGAGGCCACGATGGTTCGTCGTGGCCACGACTGTCCGTGACAAGGGTCGTCGACTCAGACGTGTTTTGGACAGATTTTCCTTAATTAGATTCCCTCTTTTACTAGGTTTTGTTTTTATTAAATAGTTCGAAAAAACCTCGTTTTTTGGGTAGACTTTTGGATAATCTTTTAGTTCTCTTGTTTAAGTATTGAAACTATTGATTTTGGTATTTGATCATACTTTCCGAAATCGCATTTTTAGTGTTTTTGTGAAGTATTCAAGTGAATTTCTGGATTTTCTTCGTTCTCATTAAGTAAGTACATATTATTCTTATATATCAATATGAATTGTGTGATTATGACCATGGGTAACTAAACTCCATAATTAGGGTTGTGGGAACCATGGGTAAATAACAAGGTAAAAAACTAGCTAAAATAACAATTCTAGAATAGTGTCTTGCATGTATGATAATTCTTCGTTTAGAAGTCTTTTTTAACGGATGGCCAACGTTAGAACTCGCCTTAATGCTACTTGCCGGACAAGGAGGTAGATAATAGAAAAAGAATTATCAACGTAGATTTAGTCTATACTATCTAATAGCTAGTGTTGGTTGGTACAAGTGCAACTTGTCAAATATCGATTATGATGCTTAATATGAGGTAAAGATAAGGTTAGTAAAGCAACACACGTAGCCGACCCAGGTGCGGAGTGAAATTTTCTAGAGTGCCGGACCAAGGATTTAGAGATACCTAACTTATCACTTTACATGCAAGATATTAGGAAAGAATTGTTATAGTTAGAATTACCCGCGTTAGGAGCCTGTGGGGAACACTTAAGCCCTAGTTACTCTCATCACTTGATTAAACTCCAACACTTGAACCTGTTAGTTGATTACTTTAATTTAGTAATTAATTTCATTAATCAAAAAACCCTTTTTAGTTATTTGTTTTTGAAAATAATTGACTAAATAGAAGTAATAATAGAATAAAGTTAAGTCTGAAACATTTTCCTCGGGACGATCCCAACCTCATTAGTTGGATTCTTTACTTGATACGACCTCTTTACTTCTTATTTGAGAAGTAAGTTTGAGCGTATCAGCGTGTCTACTAGCATTGGTTGCACAATTTGATTTAGAGCTTCAACAACTTGATATAAAAACTGCTTTCTTTCATGGGATCTAGAAGAGACAATCTATATGGATCACCTGAAGGTTTCCTAGTTGAAAGAAAAGAAGACCATGTATGCAACTGAAGAAGTCTTTGTATGGCTTGAAGCAATCCTCTATACAGTGGTACAGAGGTTTGATGCATTCATGACATAACATGGATTTTTTGAGGAGTGCCTTTGATAGTTATGTGTATCATAAAAGATGTCTGGTAACTCTATGATTTATCGTTTTTTGTATGTTGATGATATGCTTATGTTGCTAACAACATCATAGAGATAAATATTTTGAAGAAATTGTTGCAAGGAATTTGACATGAGAAAGTGGGAGTTGCAAAGAAAATCCTTGGAAGTGGAGATCTCAAGAGAAAATGGTGTTGTCCATCTTTCTCAAAAGAGGTACATCGAAAAACTTCTTGAGAGATTTAATATGCATATGAGCAAGCCTGTAAGAACATCGTTAGCTTCTCAAATCAAGATTTTAGAATTACAAAAGCCTCAGTCTATGGATGAGGTGGAGCATAGTCAAAGGTTCCTTATGCGAGCGCAGTTGGTAGCATTATGTATGCTATGGTGCGCACACATCCAGATATTGCTCATCTAGCATGTACATGGCAAATCCAGGAAAAAGGCCCTGGGAAGCTGTCATGTGGATATTGAGATATCTCAAAGGAGATCCTGATGTTGGCCTAACCTTCCGGAAAAGTGAAGGGTTTCAATTCCCAGGTATGTGATTCCGACTGTGCAGGGATCTTAATCGAAGGAGGTCCACAACTGGAAACATCTTTACTCTTTTGGCAGTACCGTTAGTTGGAAATCGACTTTTCATTCTATTGTCTCTTTGTCTACAACAGAGGCAGAATATATGAAAGCAACGAGGCAGTGAAAAGAAGCTATTTGGTTGAAAGGTTTTGGTGCAGAATTGAGTTCGGTTCGGGGAATCAATTCTAATATGTGAAGTCAAAGTGCTATTCATTTTATTAAAAATCAAAGATTTCATGAGCGCACCAAACACATTGATGTCAGATTCCATTTTATTCGAGATGTCATAGAAGAGGGAGATATCAAGGTTGAGAAGGTTATCAACAAACGATAACGATGCAAACATGTTGACCAAGATAGTCCCACTTGCCAAGTTTGCACACTGCAAGGACTTGGCGGAGTATGCATCAAGTGATGCAACTCTAACGGAACAACTGCTAGTGGATCTAGTATGTTCAACAAAAGGTTGATTCTTCTGTTTCTTACAATGGGATTGCCATTAAGCTTAAAGTTTTGGCTGGAGTTGTTTATACGCCATGCTCGAACACAAACCAAGGTGGAGATTGAAAGAGTTGGCTTGGTTCTTGTGAATCAAACAAATGGAAGATGAATTAACATGAATATTTTGTAGGAAGATAATTATACAAAATAAAAGTAAAAGATAGTATCTTGGTAGGGAAATTAGGTAAACATAAATGGTTTCACATGTTTAACCTTGACATTTTTGACACATAGTGATTTCATGGGATGAATCAATAGTGAATTATTCCTATAAATAGGTAGCTCTTATTCATTTTCAAAATCCTCTCACTTGCCTTCTCACCTTCTAAGGCATTTGATGTTCTTTCCTTGTAGTATTTCATTTTATTCTTATAGAGTGAAATATATATTGGTGCAGTTGTTTTTGGTGACGTAGGATATTTTGATCCGAACCACGTTAATATTGTTGTTCTTTCCTTGTTCTTTAATTTCACTTTTCCGCTAACAATTAATGATAAGAGAACTGGCAACAACAAGTAGTGATTGATAGATTATTTTTCTTTTTGCAGATTTGCTTTGATCTACATGTCTCTTTTTAGGACCTTTGAAGGTCTTGAAGATCAGTATAAGATAAACATGATGTCATTTAGTTTCCACAATGTCTGGATGCATGGTATTGATTGCAAGTTGCAACTGTCTTTTTCATTCATCCGTCAACCAAGAGAAGACGAGATAACATGTGAATCAACCTTCCTGAAATTGAAAATAGTGAAGAAGTCTCTTGTTTTGTAGAATAGGCGTCAGAGTATGATTATTGTATTAGGTTATGTGACACACTATTTTCTGTGTTACTTTGTGGAATCTCTGGATGTACATCACCTGAAAATGATTGGCATTTGATTATTATCTAGTGATGTGCCCAACTTCTATTCCAGTGGAGTAGTGATGTGATTTATCAGTTGTTGTAGATGTGGAAATTCTCATTTGATGCATGCTTGACTCTATAGTAATCCAATGTGGATTTCTTTTGTGGATGTAAAGTTGGATCATCAAATAGAAATGATGTGTCCAGATGATGTTCATATCTCTTAGAAGTGAGTGATGAATTGCAAACTATTTCCTTGGTAAATTTTCGATTAATTAAACTAATATCATCTACTTTTCACTTCCGAGAAATGATTGAACTAATTGAGGCTTCCTAGATCTCATTAAAGCTTATCTTATCACAGTAAGATACAAAGCAGAAAAATAAACAAGTTCTTCAGACTTGAAAACTCACACGAAATTCAACAAGAAAATTCACTAATCGCCACACTAGCTTAAGGGAGGTTGTCATTCGAGTGGAGTTGACATTGAGGAGGCTTAGACGTGTTCTTGGGAGGAGTTTTTGGGCAATCAAGTCAAGGTTTAACGTCAAAAGGTATGGGTTTCTTCTCTCTTGGTCCCTTTCCAGAGACCCTTAAGGTTCATATTATTCATTCGAAAACTAGGATTGTTTCCCCTTTGCATGCCCCTGTCACTAGCTCCCATGAATCGTAGGTTGGGTATGATTGCTGGTATATTAGGTTATGTTATAGTTTCGTGATGAATATGATTATGTTTGTTGTACTTGAAATCGTATGAAAGACAACCTATGTATTCGAAATTTTGTGCAAGGTTGTTATGTGGAAAAATGTTTACTGTAAATGGAGTCCTCGACTTAAGGCTTCAAATTGATGATGTTTTGGTGTCATTTTACGTGATAAACCTATGTAAATCGTGATGTTCATTAAAATGAAGATGTGGCGATTTGAGTATCAATATTTTGGCTAAATGAACCTATGAAAAGCACCTCAAAAATGTGTTTAAAGACCTATGAATTTCCCTAGATTTCAAGTGAAAATGTTGGTGAAATAAGCTAAAAATGACTAAAATTCCAGCCAACTTACAAAGCTTAATTTAGGCTAAATGTAGAGGAATAAATCTAGAAATTTATTTGAGAATAAAGGATGAAGCCACCAGGATTCGAACCTGTGACTCACCGTGTACTGCCTTAAATCGCAAGAAAGGAATGGATTAGGGGAATCGAAATGGTGATGCTGGCTGAAATGTAGAGTACAAAAATTAATAAAATAAAATGGGAGGCGTGGGAATCGAACCCACGACCTCCAGGCAGCGAATGAAGTGAAAGAAAAAAAAGAAAGAAATGTGAGGTGTGGGAATCGAACCACGACCTCAAGGCTGTAAAGAGAAAGGAGAAAATAAAAAGAAAAATAAAGTGAGGCTGTGGGGGCTCGATCCCACAAACCTCACTGCCAAAGCATAAATAAGTCAACATTTAATGAAAATAAATAAGGAGGATGTGGGGGTTCAACCCACAACCTCTCAGTCCAAGCGAAATAAAGAAAAATAAAGAGAGTTGTGGGGGTTTGATCCACAACTCCTGGTTAATGCGAAATGAACAGGAAAAATAACTAGGAAAATAAAAGAGGGTGTGGGGATTGAACCTACAACCCTCGGCCAAGGAGAGATTTCTAAAGAAAAGGAACTAAAAAAAATGTTGATGTTGGGCTCGATCTAGGGTCCCAATGTCATGAGGACTAAAAATAAATCAAGGTAAAATGTAAGTGTTGTCCAAGGGATTCGAACTGGGTTCCTTGCCCAAATATCCGTATTATACATAAATCATACGTGAATAAATGTTCAAGATAATGCATCTACTTAGATCGAGATCGAGATCTTGGCATACATACAAGATGCATCAATCTTGTACTACATAATCTTAGGAAGATATGAGTCACTTAACGAACTATGAATGAAGTCTCATGGCTTGTATGTATAGCCCATAAGTCTAGCATACGTTTAAAAATAGTGAACTAAGATGTATGTAATGAAATGAAGTAACCCTAGAAGGGTTAAGTACGAGTGTAAAACACACTAAATGGCCAAGTCATTGGCATACGATGAAATGATTATTATGTAATGAAATGATGAAACCCTAGAAGGGTTAAGTAAGAGTGTGAAACACACAAATGCCAAGTGCATTGGCATATGATGAAATGAACATTCACGTAAAATGGGGTGAGTAATTATGAAGAGCAATTGTGCTAAAGTTAATGAATGTGGTGACAACATGATATGAGGCTAATGTGAAAATGAGAACCATCTCAAATGAGCCTAAGTAAATGTTACCAAAACGTACACACCTATGAGAGTGTAATTATGAAGAGACCAGTCTCTATGAACACTCTAATGAAAGTATTGAAGTTATAACATTTTAATACAATGATGAGATGAGAAATCATCTATGAGCTATGATGTCCTCTACTAAAGCAGCTTCCATGACGTCATGAGTTGAATGTAATGGAACTTTATACTGAGCACGATAGACTAGCTATGAGAGT
>JAJJBR010002328.1:28861-44688 GCA_022817965.1 Solanum lycopersicoides
GGATAGGTTTGAAAGAGATATCAAGGCAGCGATAGAAACACGTCAAATGCAAGTGTTGAACCTGAAAAGAGAGTTTGAGTCCTTGAATATGCAGGAGGATGAAACTATCAGTAAGTATGCTGATCGAATCTCCTTGATGCCTTCTTTCGAGAAGGGCGGAGGTTCACGTAACTCTCATAATATGAGACTTTCTGGCTTGCCGAGTATGGGTCTCCTTATGTATCCTGGTCTTCGAACCTATACTGCCAATATAGGGATCTGGCGGGGTTAAATTCCCATGTACGCTAGCATGTTTTGGGTCACTTTTGCCGGTGATTCCACATCTTTTCGGTGTGGGGGAGACACTGGATTTCATGATGCTCACATGATCTATGTCGATTAAAGTTAAAGTTCCCAATGAATGAATGAGGACAAACTCAAATGATGCACATAATGAAATGAATGATACCAAAGCTGTTAGGATAGGATAATCAAGAGGTGAGCTAGACTCAAGTAATGACACTAGGTTATTCTTGATCATTGCACAGCAAACCCGATGAAAGTCTTCAACTACATCCTAGGTATAGCTAGTGTTCACACTAGCCTATGAACAAAATGAAATGAAGTACGTATGAATGAATGAAGCAGACTCTATGTTTGCTAATGAAGACTCCCTAGTTGAGGTCCCATATGTTGAGCCCTCATTTTGGAAAGTCTTAATGTCAAGTCCATGATTCCAAGGTCTCATGGCATATGAATGAATGTTATAAAAGATGTTATGTGCTATATGCTATGTTATATGTGTTATGTGTAAGATGTTATGTGTTGTGTGCAATATGATAAGTATGATGATGCATGTTACTCTCATGGCATGACTTTCCTAATCCAAATTTGGAAAGCTCACTGACTTTCCTAATCCAAATTTGGAAAGTTCACTGGCTTTCCTAATCCAAATTTGGAAAGCTCATTAACTTTCCTAATCCCAATTTGGCAAGTCCACTGACTTGACATTCCATAATCATGTTGTTAGGAAAGAGCTATTCTTACTCATGCATGTCCTTGGTGTGTGCTTGCATATACCCATACTTAGTACAAGTGTGTACTAATCCCATACAACTCTATATTTCTAGGTGCAGGTGCAGGTGGACGCTAGAGCTTACAAGTTGACGTTGCAGCTATCCGGACGTGGAGCTTTCATCCGGACTTGGTAGGCCCTCATGCTTTCAAGGATGTCTACCGTTACTATCTAGCATAGATTTAGGCTTTAGCTAGTGGAGTATGTTCCACTAGTGTTTGTTTCCATTTTTATTTCAGACATTGTATTGGTGCCATTTTGGCAATTATACTTTTAATGCAGTATTGAACTATTTCTTTCAGTTGATAATCTTAATATTAGATGGTTGATTGTGAACATTATGAATGTAAGTAAGATGACCTTCATGCATGATAAGAAACAAAAATTTTCAAATTTTCCGCTAAATATTAACCTAGATAAAGTAAGAATGACGTATGTAGGCTTGTCTGCGACCTCTGAGAGGTCAACGGCGCCAGACTCGTCTGGGGTCTAGATTCTGGTCGTGACAGTAAGTACATGAATTCTTATAATATCAATATGAATTGTGTGATTATGACCATGGATAACTAAACTCCATAATTAGGGTTGTGGGAACCATGGGTAAATAACAAGGTAAAAAACTAGCTAAAATAACAATTCTAGAATAGTGTCTTGCATGTATTGATAATTCTTTCGTTTAGAAGTCTTTTTAACGGATGGCCAACGTTAGAACTTGCCTTAATGCTACTTGCCGGACCAAGGAGGTAGATAATAGGAAAAGAATTACCAACGTAGATTTAGTCTATACTATCTAATAGGCTAGTGTCGGTTGGTACAAAGTGACAACTTAGTCAAATATCGATTATGATGCTTAATATGAGGTAAAGATAAGGTTTAGTACAGCAACACACGTAGACGGACCAAGGTGCGAAGTGAAATTTTCTAGATGCCGGACCATGGATTTAGAGATACCTAACTTATCACTTTACATGCAAGATATTATGAAAGAATTGTTATACTTAGAATTACCGCGTTAGGAGCCTGTGGGGAACACTTAAGCCCTAGTTACTCTCATCACTTGATTAAACTCCAATACTTGAACCTGTTAGTTGATTACTTTAATTTAGTTAATTACTTTCATTAATCAAAACACCCCTTTTTAGTTATTTGTTTTCGGAAATAATTGACTAAATAGAAGTAATAATCGAATAAAGTTAAGTCTGAACCATTTTCCTCGTGGGATCGACCCCAACCTCATTAGTTGGGTTCTTTACTTGATACGACCTATTTACTTCTTATTTGAGAAGTAAGTTTGAGCGTATCAGCGTGTTACTAGCATTGGTTGCACAATTTGATTTAGAGTTTCAACAACTTGATATAAAAACTGCTTTCTTTCATGGGAATCTAGAAGAGACAATCTATATGGATCACCTGAAGGTTTCCTAGTTGAAGGAAAAGAAGACCATGTATGCCAACTGAAGAAGTCTTTGTATGGATTGAAGCAATCCTCTATACAGTGGTACAAGAGGTTTGATGCATTCATGACTAAACATAGATTTTTTAGGAGTGCCTTTCATAGTTATGTGTATCACAAAAAGATGTCTGGTAACTCTATGATTTATCTGTTGTTGTATGTTGATGATATGCTTATTGTTGCTAACAACATCATAGAGTAAATATTTTGAAGAAACTGTTGAGCAAGGAATTTGACATGAAGAAAGTGGGAGTTGCAAAGAAAATCCTTGGAATGGAGATCTCAAGAGAAAATGGTGTTGTCCATCTTTCTCAAAAGAGGTATATCGAAAAACTTCTTGAGAGATTTAATATGCATATGAGCAAGCCTGTAAGTACATCGTTAGCTTCTCAAATCAAGATTTTAGAATTACAAAAGCCTCAGCCTATGGATGAGGTGGAGCATATGTCAAAGGTTCCTTATGCGAGCGCAGTTGGTAGCATTATGTATGCTATGGTGCGCACACATCTAGATATTGCTCAATCTAGCATGTACATGGCAAATCCAAGAAAAAGGCCCTGGGAAGCTGTCAAGTGGATATTGAGATATCTCAAAGGAGATCCTGATGTTGGCCTAACCTTTCGGAAAAGTGAAGGTGTTTCATTTCCCAGGTATGTAGATTTCGACTGTGCAGGGGATCTTAATCGAAGGAGGTCCACAACTGGAAACATCTTTACTCTTGTTGGCAGTACCGTTAGTTGGAAATCGACTTTACAGTCTATTGTCTCTTTGTCTACAACAGAGGCAGAATATATGGAAGCAACGGAGGCAGTGAAAGAAGCTATCTGGTTGAAAGGTTTGGAGGAAGAATTGAGTTCGGTTCGGCTGGAATCAATTCTAAGATATGATAGTCAAAGTGCTATTCATTTTATTAAAAATCAAAGATTTCATGAGCGCACCAAACACATTGATGTCAGATTCCATTTTATTCGAGATGTCATAGAAGAGGGAGATATCAAGGTTGAGAAGGTTATCACAAACGATAACGCTGCAGACATGTTGACCAAGATAGTCCCACTTGCCAAGTTTGCACACTGCAAGGACTTGGCTGGAGTATGCATCAAGTGATGCAACTCTGGGGGAACAACTGCTAGTTGGAGCTAGTATGTTCAACAAAGGTTTGATTCTTCTTGTTTCTTACAATGGGATTGCCCATTAAGCTTAAAGTTTTGGCTGGAGTTGTTTATACGCATGCTCGGAACACAAACCAAGGTGGAGATTGAAAGAGTTGGCTTGGTTCTTGTGGAATCAAACTAAATGGAAGATGAATTAACATGAATATTTTGTAGGAAGATAATTAGTACAAAATAAAAGTAAAGATAGTATCTTGGTAGGTGAAATTTAGGTAAACCATAAAATGGTTTCACATGTTTAACCTTGACATTTTTAACACATAGTGATTTCATGGATGGAATCAATAGGATGAATTTATTCCTATAAATAGGTAGCTCTTAATTCATTTTCAAATCATCCTCTCACTTGCCTTCTCACCTTCTAAGGCATTTGATGTTCTTTCCCTTGTAGTATTTCATTTGTATTCTTTGTAGAGTGAAATAAATAATGGTGCAGTTGTTCTTTGGTGGACGTAGGATCATTTTGATCCGAACCACGTTAAATATTATTGTTCTTCCTTGTTCTTTAATTTCACTTTTCCGCTAACAATTAATGGTAAGAGAACAGGGCAACAACAAGGTATGTATTGATAGATTATTTTTCTTTTGCAGATTTGCTTTGGATCTACATGTCTCTTTTCAGGACCTTTGAAGGCTGAAGGATCAGTATAAGATAAACATGACGTCATTTAGTTTTCCACAATTGTCTGGACGCATGGTATTGATTGCAAGTTTGCAACTGTCTTTTGCATTCATCCTGTCAACCAAAGAGAAGACGAGAATAAAACATGTGAATCAACCTTCCTACGGAAATTGAAAATAGTGAAGAAAGGTTCTTGTTTTGTAGAATAGGCGTCAGAGTATGATTATTGTATTAGGTTATGTGAGCACAACTTATTTCTGTGTTTACTTTGTGGAATCTCTGGATGTACATCACCTGAAATAATTGGCATTTGATTATTAACTAGTGATGTGCCCAACTTGTATTCCATTGGAGTAGTGATGTGATTTATTCAGTTGTTGTAGATGTGGAAATTCTTCATGTTGATGCATGCTTGACTCTATAGTAATCCAATTGTGGATTTCTTTTGTGGATGTAAAGTTGGATCATCAAATAGAAATGATGTGTCCAGCTGGATGTTCATATCTCTTTAGAAGTGAGTGATGAATTGCAAACTATTTCCTTGGTAAATTTTCGTATTAATTAACAGTCTAATATCATCTACTTTTCACTTCCGGAGAATGATTGACTAATTGAGGCTTTCCTAGATCTCATATAAAGCTTATCTTATCACAGTGGTTGGTTTATGGCAACAAACAACAGAACAAATAAATAGAGTATCTCTTTAATTAGAGTGTTGAGGCTTACATGGCTGCTAGATGCTGATTTGAGATGCTAGTGAAATCATTCTGTAGTGCTATGTGTATTTAGACATTTATTCTTCCCCATTCATATCCTGGTCAGTTGAATGCGTATGGTTGATTTTGAAGCCACGCCCTCTTTTAGTTAATAATTCCTCGATACGTCCGTATGCTTATCATTTGCAACATGCGGTGCGTGGTGAATGAGTGTGTCTGGTTGGTAGATGCCTGGATGAGATGACATTGCCATTTTCTCTTTTTTTTGGTGCAATATCATTTATTTGAATGTATCCCCAGGATTTTTCTAACATATACCAGGATGAATGTGATGTTTAGGATATTAATATTCCATCTACAATTTATTGCTTGTGCTGATAGGGGCCTTGTGAATTATCTTGCATTATTTACCCCTATGCGAGTGAGCTCTTCACTAAATGCTTCTTAATGTTTGTTCGATGATGTTCAATATGGGCGAATGAGGTTCTTATGATAATGCACTAGAAGGTTTTTTAATTTAATTATTTATTTATGTGATCCTCTTGGTGTGGTTGATTTTGAGTTTTGGCTTCATGGTCAATAACAATTGTCAGAAGTAATGGTAGTTGTTAATTAGCAAAATGCATGTGCATCGTATGCCACGTTGTGTAAATTCTAGATCTTGTTCCATTACAGGGTTGTGACACCCTAATAGAACAACCAGGGTTGTGCACACTGCTTTTTGTTGTGTGGTGGCATGGTCGATATAATATTTGAGTAAATCAACGGATATGCATGTGTAATTTTCTTGATGAAGTTCATCATCAATGCAGGCTGCTTTAGCAATTTCCCTCATAAGATATACTCCCTCCGTTTCAAAAAGAATGTCCCTATTTTCTTTTTAGTCTGTTTAAAAAAGAATGACCCCTTTCCTTTTATGGCAAAACTTTAACTTTAACTTTCCACGTGGCATGTTTAAGACCACATGATTAAAGGGCATTTTGATACATTTGACATAACTTTAATTTAGAACCACAAGATTAAAAAATCTTCTTTATTTTCTTAAACTCCGTTCCAAGTCAAACTAGGTCATCCTTTTTTAAACGGAGGGAGTATTAGATTATATATGGTTGGCTTCGTTCTACTGGTGTGGTTGATTGTGTATATTAATTGCGAGTCCGTGTGATGCTTTTATATTACCAAAACCCATGGGGTGCATAGCAGGTGTGTTTATTGAGCTCTATCAAACAACATATTATTTTTGTCTGCAGGGCACCTTCATAATAAGGTCCTGCTTTATACGCATGGTAGGTAGTGAGTGTATGATTTGGACCTTGAGAATTTCTATGTTTTAATTTCGCCTATGTCATCGTTATGCCACAAAAGGTGGCTAGAGTTAAAAATTTGACAGAGCAGTTGCACGTGGTTGGTCAACACTACATGGGACGAAAACAGTTTCACCACTAAAGTTTCTAGGGTCTGTAGAAACTGTATCAGAAAAAGTGTAATAGTGATACGAAAGATGTTTGATGCCTGTCACTAGGCTAAAATCAGGGAAGTACAAGTTTTTTATTCTAAACATATTACAGTTGAAGTGGTGCTGATGAGTTAATTCTTAAGTGAGTCAGGTTACTGATTTTCAGTGACGGGGTTCTCACTTTGGTGTCTGTTTTGTGCTTTGCATCTTTAAGTTATTTCCATTGTCTGCTTCTTGGGCTTTGATGCAGCTCCCCATTTCTGGCCTTCATTCACTTCTTTATAGGTGTTTGTTAATTGATCTTCGTCAGGCTATAATGATATTTGATTGAACGTTTTCAGTGATAAGTTGCATACCTTGTCCTGATTCATGCAATATTTGATTGTTCTACATACATGAAAGGTGGTGTATGGTTAAGCCCCATTCGTGTTGTCTGATTAAGTGGAAGAACACCCACTTAGAGTATTTTCATTTATATTATGTTTTGTGCTATGTGAACTTTAATTTTTTTTTGATGTCTTCAGTTGCAAGATTTCCTCTGTTTCTCCACCTTAGTTATTAATTTTGTTTCTGAGATGACACTTGTTGTTTTCATTGCAACTTTAAGTGCTCTTATTTTTTACTTTTATCTTTATGATTTTATGAAGTGCATGCTCTGAGATACAAAGAAAATTACAAGCTTCTATGCTGTAGTTAATCAATAGTGCTCACTGCGCACTTTCTACAGAATGTATTTGGTTATATTAACTTCTGAAATGTTTGGGGAGGGTAATGCGTGCATGCTTCTCCTCTTCTACAGTTTAGTCTTTGTGTGATTAATTAACTGAATGAAAAAGAATGCTGGATCGATGTTACAATTGCAGAATATATTGTTCCCTCAGTTCTTTGATTTAGTTCCATTTATTTTCAACCTGACTGTCTAAAATGGCATTGTGAGAAGTCTGAGTTCAGCAACCCAGTTCAGTCATCAGTGACTGAGGAGAGGTTGAGACGAAGAGACTGATAACTATCATAATTTTTTCTTTGATAGTCAAACATTGTAAAGCCAATGGGGCTTCAAATGGTCTTATATGGGGGTTAATGAAGTAGGTGACCTTGGTTGGATCTCATATCTGCGGTTAGAGATTCCTACCTGTTTGGGTGGTGTGCTTGGCTAACTTAAACAAGCAGCGTGTATGCTTCACTGTTGATGGAATGAATGAGTATCATATGTGTGTTCATGCGACGATTTGTCGGCTTTAATACTATACTATTACTTTTGTGTATCAGAAGAAAGATATGATTTGTTGTCGTGGACTTTTCATCTTTATATTGATGACTTATTACCCCTTTGCTATCCCTTAAAGTTCATTCTGTTTACTTGCTAATGTATCATGCTGCTGAATGCTGTACTCTTCCTTGCGGGTGTGTACTTGCTGGTGAAGCTTTGTGGAATCTGATAATATCAGGATATAAACTTGACTTCTGCAGGATGTTGTTTTATTAAGTGTGGTACTCCAGCTGAAGCTGATAGAGCTATAAGAGCATTGCACAATCAATATACTTTGCCTAGGGTAAATTCTACTGCTCAGTTACTAGAAAATTGTCTGGCTCATTTTTTAGTTCTTAATTCATCTGTGTATTTAACCAGGGAATTGGTCCTATTGAAGTCAGGTATGCAGATGGTGAACGTGAACGCCTGGTAATTTTTACACTCTTTTACCAAGTACCTCAGAATTTTAATTCAGATAGTACTTCGTGTGACTTGGTTGAAAGTTGACTTTATGCTTGTTAGTTTGTTACTCATTTTTTGTTCTTCCCCATTGATAGGTGCAGTTGAATACTGATGAATTACAGAGGAATGAAATATTAGAATGAATATTCAAGATAGAGAGAAGAGAAAGGAATAAGAAGGAGAAGAAGAGTAGATGAAGATTGATGCTTGATTGTATTATCCAAGTTACATAAACAATAAACTAGAGATCCTTTATATAGTAAGTTGACTAACTGCCTTAACATAACCTCCTAACAGAATTAGTAACTAACTAATTATATACATGTAAATATTCTAGATCATTTTGTATCCTCAACACTCCCCCTCAAACTTGGTACTGTAAAGAAGTTAGTCAGTCCAAGTTTGGATATCAAATAGACATGCTTAACTTTGTTTAGACTCTTAGTAAGAACATCATCCAGTTGATCATGTGTAGATATATACTGAGTCTTTATGAGACCTTGTTGAATTTTTTCCCTAATGAAATGACATTCTATTTTTATGTGCTTGGTTCTTTCATGGTACACTAGATTAGCAGCCATTCGAATAGCTGCTTTGCTGTCACTAAATACTGTAACTGGTAGTTGAACTTGAACTCCAAGATTTGTAATGAGGCCTACAATCCAAGTCAATTCAGCTATTGTGGAAGCTAGGCTCCTATATTCTGATTCAGCTGAACTTCTGGATACAGTGGATTGTTTCTTTGACTTCCATGAGATCAATGAGTCCCCAAGCTGAATAGTAAATCCTGAAACAGATTTTCTAGAAAAAGTACAAGCTACCCAGTCTGCATCACAATAAGCTGTGAGAATATCTTTCTTGTTGCTAGATAGTAACAAACCTTGTCCTGGTTTTCCTTTTATATATTTAACTATTCTTAGGGATGCATCCATGTGAGTCTGTTTTGGTGTTTGCAAAAACTAAGTGTTTGAACACTATAGGATATGTCTGGTCGGGTTACTGTAAGATATAGAAGTTTTCCAATGAGTCTTTGATACGCCCCTTGATCAGCTAGTGCTTCATTACTTGAACATGAATTTTCCTTGATATGCTGATCATATTTAATGGTAGTTAATTTTGTAGTTGTGTCCATAGGAGTGGATGATGGTTTTGCTGCACTCAAGTCCAGTTTCTGAAATAATCTCAAGTGCATACTTTCTTTGATGCATTATAATACCTTGTTGAGACCTTGCAAATTCTATACCCAAAAAATACTTCAATTTACCAAGATCCTTCATTTTAAAGTTCTTATGTAGTGCTTCCTTGTTTGCTATGATTTGATCCAAACTGTCTCCAGTGAAAAGTATGTCGTCTACATATACCAGCACAACAATCATTCCTTCCATTGTATTCTTGATATATAAGGAGTGATCAAACTGACTTTGGCTGAAATCACAATTGATTAATGCTTGGATAGTTTTGCATTCCATTGTCGTGATGCTTGCTTTAATCCATATAAGGATTTTGAGAGTCTACATACACTGTCCCCCTGACTCTGAAATCCTTGAGGAAGGGACATGTAGATTTCATCCTCCAAGTCACCATGTAAAAAAGCATTGAAAACATCCATTTGGTGAACATGCCAGTGTCTGGATGCTGCAATAGATATCACAGTCCGTAGTGTGACCATTTTAACTACTGGACTTAATGTTTCTTGATAGTCAATACCCTCCTTTTGGCTATAACCTTTTGCTACAAGCCTTGCTTTGAACCTCTCAACCTCACCTGTGGATTTGTACTTTACTTTGTATATCCATTTATATCCAATTGGCTTCGTGCCTTTAGGTAGAGATACCACTGTCCATGTGTTATTGTTTTCAAGAGCAAATACTTCAGCTTTCATGGCCTCTACCCACCTAGGATCCTTCACAGCTTCTTCATAGGTTGTAGGTTCAACTATGTTAGAGAACTAAGACAAATAACACTAGTATTTAGTGGAGATGTTATCATAGGATAGATAGTTCGATAGTGCATAAGGGACATTATCATTGATACTTAAGGACACAAAGTCCTTCATCCATGTAGGAGGTTGTTTGCCCCTACATGACCTTCTTTCAGATAAAAGCTGTGCATTTCTAGAGGCAGTTAGTGGTACAGGCATAACTGGAATGTCATCATTTAAAGGAGCTACACCCTGTGAGGTTTCTTAAACAGTCTGATTGGGATGTATAGCGGGAACTTGAACTATTTCTGATGTATTATCTTCAATCAGCTCATGAGACACTGGAGGAAATAACTGATACCGAGTATCCATAGTAGCTTTGAAAGGGAACATATCTTCTCCGAAAGTTACTTCCCTATGAACAAAAAACATTTTGTTAGTTAAATCAAATAATATGTAACCTTTCTTTGTTTCAGAATATCCCATATGCACTGCATACTTAGTTCTAGACATGAGTTTATCTTGTTCATGTAATACCTTTACATGACATAAACAACCTAGCACTTTCAAGTGTATAAGATATGGTTTACTGTTATGAAGCCTTTCATATGGGGACATATTATGTAATATAGTAGAAGGCATTCTATTTATCAAGTAAGTTGCAGCTTTTACACAGTAACCACATATTATGTAATATAGTCAAACATTCTAGTTATTTCTAATATATGTCTGTGTGTTTCTTTTAGGAATTCCATTTTGTTGAGGAGTATAAGAGCAAGATGTTTGCTGTATTATGCCTAACTTAGCTAGTAATTCAGCACACGATTGATTAACAAATTCAGTTCCATTATCAGTTCTTATTATTTTTATGTGTGTGTCAAATTGTGTTTTAACATAAGCAATAAAATGTTGAATAACAACAAGAGTATCAGATTTAAGTTTAAGTAAGAATACCCAAGTCATACTTGAAAAATCATCCACTATAGTTAAGAACCATTTTTGACCATCACAAGTAGGCACTTTATAAGCCCCCCACACATCCATATGCACAAGAACAAAAGGATTCTTATTGAAACTAGGTGACTTAATTGCAAAAAGCAACCTAGTTTGTCTAGCACATGGACATATAGAACACCTTTCAATAGTATCTTGTATGTAAGATTTTTTACTAGGAAACAAATGACACAACACTCTAGATGACACATGACCAAACCTATTATGCCACAATTTTATAGTAGCTTGATCAGTAGAGTCTTGACTGTTCTTAACAGAAAATACAGATGCATTTTTGCTATGTCCAAGCCTATTTTGACGATTCAGTAGATAGTAAAGTCCATCTCTTTGTCTACCAATCTCCTTCACCTTTCCACTGTAGAGATCCTGAAAAACACAAAAGTTAAGATAAAAGGTAGCTGAACAATTGAGTTGTTTAGTGGCCTTTGAAATAGATAACAGATTATACTTAAACTGTGGCAGATGATACACATCAAAAATAGTATTGTTAGGTGAAATATGACTAGAACCAGTATGTGTGACCACAACTACATCCCCATTGGGTAATGCCACTCCTTTGGACTTCACAGATTCAGATATAGAGTTATTATCAAGAAGCTTTATATCTGAAGTCATGTGATTGGTAGCCCCTGTGTCAATGATCCATTCAGGTGGATCAGAGTTTTTTTCAAGGACATAATTCATACCTGACATGTTAGCTGCTAACACTGTCTGAGTTTGTTGTTCCAGCATTCTGCAAATTTGTTCATATTGTTAGAACAAAAATACTCAAGAAACTGATTTGAAAAAATAAAAATAGAGTGAACTTATGAAATTCCTTGTGTATATTAATCTGCAGAAAGTCTGAATTTATACAAAGAAAAAACATAAACATTAAAACTAAAATAAGAACATGTGCCACTAACTACCATAAAAGAGGCCACTAACAGCCATACTAACTTCAGAAAGTTGAACAACTAAAGTTGACTAAGTCTAGCTAGAAAATAGGATGCACTAAACTGAAATAAGTAAAAACAGTAAAAATAATAATAAGCTGAAAAAATGTCAATTGTCTAACACTCCTCCTTGGCATTTTTGTGGCAAACACCAATTCTTTGCCTCAGATCTTCAAACCTTTCCTTTGACAATGACTTGGTGAAAATGTCAGCTAGCTGGTTCTCACATGAACAATGAACAAGCAACACTTCATTAGATTGTTGGACTTCTCTAATAAAATGAAACTTGATCTTGATATGTTTAGTTCGACCATGAAACACTGTATTTTTTGAGATTGAAACTGCTGAACTATTGTCACACATGATCTTGGTAGCTTCTGTTTGTTCATAGCCTAAGTCCTTCATCATCTTCCTTAGCCAGATAACTTGATTCACAGCAGATGCAGCAGCTATGTACTCAGCTTCTGCTGTTGATTGAGCTGTAGTTTCTTATTTTCTAGAGCTCCAACTAAAACAACTTGTCCCCAAACAGAAAAGATATCCAGAGGTGCTTCTGGAATCATCAACTCCACCACCCCAATCACTATCAGAGTACCCGATCAGGTTCATAGTTACTTCGGCAGATGTTGGGAAAAAAATTCCAAACTTGCTGGTTCCTTTAATATACCTTAACACTCTTTTAGCCGCTGTGAGGTGTGTGTCTCTAGGCGAATGCATGAACCTAGAGAGCAAACTAACAACAAATAGAATGTCAGGCCTGCTTGCGGTTAGATATAGAAGACTGCCAATTAAGCTTCTATACATACTATTATCCACTTTTTCGGAATCCTCATCCTTGCCAAGCTTCACACCAGTAGATATTGGAGTACTCACAGGTTTGCAGTCTTGCATTTTGAACCTGTTTAGAATATCCGAAATGTATTTCTGCTGGCATATGAAAATTCCATCACTGGACTGCAACACTTCCATGCCGAGAAAGTACTTCATGACTCTAAGATAAGTCATTTCAAAGATTTTCTCCATTTTATCCTTGAACCTTTGGATTAGTTCAATTTTGCTTCGTGTCACAAGCATGTCATCCACATAAATTGAGACAATTAAGGACTCACCTGCAGCATTGACTTTCACATACAAAGTAGCTTCACTTTGACTTCTACTAAAGCCAAGTTGGATGAGATGATTGTCCATCCTCTCATACCATGCCCTTGGGGTTTGTTTTAGGCCATACAATGCCTTTGTTAAGAGATAAACTTGATCCACTTTTCCAGGAGTTGAGAATCCATCAGGTTGCTCGACATAGATCTCTTCAGCAAGCAAACCATTCAATAAAGCCGATTTGACATCAAGTTGATGAATCTGCCAGGAACTAGGAGATGCAAATGCAAGAATAAGCTTGATTGTGTCATACCTTGCTACAGGAGCAAATGTTTCCTGGTAATCCACACCATATTGTTGTGCGTATCCCTTCACCACCAATCTAGCCTTATGTTTGCAAATTGTTCCATCAGGATTGAGTTTTGTCTTGAAAATCCATTTTACACCAATTACCTTGCGATTTCTAGGTCTGTCAACAAGCTGCCAGGTTCCATTCTTCTCGATCATGTCTAGTTCTTCTTGCATAGCTCTACTCCATGCCTGAGAGTCTTGTGCTTGAGCATAGCTTGTTGGTTCAGAGCTAACCAAGTTACACCGCTGATAGACATCTTTTAAGGATCGAGTTCCCCTCACTGGTACATCATCCACTAGTTCATCTTCTGAAAGTTGAGGCTGCTCTATTGAAAATGAATCAGAATAAGAGGTCTTCTGATTTTTCCAATCCCAACCAGCTGCTTCATCAAACTTCACTTCTCGGCTGAGAATTAGTTTGTCTGATTTCAAACAGAAAATCCTGTAACCTTTGGATGAACTATAGCCCATAAATATGCCTTTATGAGCCTTGTTGTCCAGCTTACTCCTTTTTGTTTTTGGAACTCGATAATAACATATACACCCAAAGATTCTGAGATGGTGTATAGATGGTTTGTTCCCACACCAAGATTCATATGGAGTCATGTCCTGCAAGGCCTTAGTAGGCAATCTGTTCAGCAAATATACAGAGGTATTGACTGCCTCAGCCCAAAACTGATTTGGGATCTTTCTTTCGAGCAAAAGACATCTGTCCATCTCCATTACTGTCCTGTTCTTCCTTTCAGACACGCCATTTTGTTGTGGAGTGTATGGTAATGTCAATTGACGTTCAATACCCGTGCTATTACAAAACTCCACAAATTGAGAAGAAGTATATTCTCCTCCATTGTCAGACCTTAAAGCCTTAATACTAAGATTACATTGATTTTCTACTAAAGCTTTAAATTGTTTAAAAATATCAAAGACTTCACTCTTCAGTCTTATGAAATAAACCCAACACATTCTGGTGTAGTCATCAATAAAGAGGAGAAAGTATTTGTTACCACTCAGCGAATCTATTTTCATTGGGCCGCAAACATCCGTATGAATAAGCTGAAGTTTCTGATTAGCTCTCCGTACTTGATTTGCTTGAAATGGCAATTTTGTTTGCTTTCCCTGTTGGCAAGTTTCACAAACTTGAGCATTAGAAAGAAATTCAGGCATATTTTCCACTAGCTCCTTTTTTTTCATCTCGGCGATGCTTCTCAGATTGAAGTGAACAAACCTTTTGTGCCATATGTTTGTACATGTTTGTGAAGTAATAGTGTAAGCCTGCTCAGTTATTTTCTCCCAATCAACTGAAAACATTCTGTTGCTCATCTTGACATAAAATAACTCTACTCCAGAAGGGTCAGAAACAACACATTCACGATTCTTAAAATGCAGAGAATAATTATTTTCAAGCATTTGTCCAACACTCAACAAATTTTGACTCATATCAGGTGTGTACAAAACATCAGAAATAGTTTTGATACCTGATATTGTTGAGATAGACACTGTACCTCTGCCTTTGACTTCTACTGCCTCACCGTTTCTCACTTTTACTTTAGATTTGTAAGTATCATCGAGGAATTTGAACAGTTCAACATCATTGCACAAGTGATGTGTGCAACCACTGTCAAGAAGCCATGAATCAGAGGATTCACTGATTGAAAAATATGAAACTGCAAAGAGTTGTTCTTCAATGTGCATCGGCAGCTTCTGCTACTTGTGCTTGCAAAGCACCAGAGGCCTTTGCTCTTGATTTGCAGACCTTGGATACGTGTCCCGTCTGCTTACCAGTTGCCGCATATAGCATCGACTCTCCACCAACAATACTTCTCCAGATGTGTATTTCTTTTACAATGTTTGCAAGGAGGGAACTTGTGATTCACATCTCCACTATTGTTTTCTCCATCATGCTTGCGTTTATTCTTTTGGTGGAATTGTTGCTTTCCTTTTTGCTTTTGTACAGAGAAAGCTCCTTCACTAAACTTTTCCCGTCTCATAGTCCTCCTTTGCTCTTGTGCTTGAAGAGCACTCATTAGTTCACCTAATGAAAGTTTGCTCAGGTCCTTGGATTCTTCAAGAGAGGAAATCTTAGATTCAAACCTCTCAGGAAGAGTCACAAGAACTTTCTCCACAATTCGTTTATCTGTAAATTCTTCACCAAGAAGTCTAATGTTATTAACAATTAAGGAGATTCGATCAGCATACTTACTGATAGTTTCATCCTCCTGCATATTCAAGACTCAAACTCTCTTTTCAGGTTCAACACTTGCATTTGACGTGTTCTATCGCTGCCTTGATATTCTTCTTTCAACTATCCCAAGCCTCTTTTGCAG
>JAJJBR010002329.1:0-10652 GCA_022817965.1 Solanum lycopersicoides
CCTACATCAAATGAAAGAAGCCGCATATAGGCTGTCCTAACTACATCGTCTCAAGAAATAAAAGAGTCAACATAGAACATAGTAACTACACATCATAAAAGAGAGATATCGGCCACGTCCTCGAGAAGTGACCTACCACTTGGATGGCAAAATACCCAAGTCTTCCTTCCTAGCAATTGGATCAAGCTCAAACGACCCGAACCTAAAATGTTTGGGAAAAGGGAAAGAAAAGGATTAGTACTCCACATGTACTAAGTATGAAATCTCATATACAATTACCAATCAAATATATTTAAAAGGGACATTTATGAAAACATAATAGACTACATGTGCAAATAAACCATGACAAAACAAAGCATACTAATGATAACCTTCAATAAGTCACAAGTGCAATGATCAAGTAAAATTACCATGTCTCCTACTCAATCAAGTAACCTACCAAGACTACAATTAGCAATTTGCTTACCAACATACTTTTCATATCATAAACATCCTTCTTCAAGCAAAGACATCAACATTATATTCATAAGCATGTTATTCAACATACAACCATTATATCATACCATCGCTTTACATGCATAATATTGACCTCTCAAAGTTCCTATCAAGGCAAACTAGTGCAAGGCGTAAGTAGAGTCCCATACCCCTACCTAAGCTATAGCCAACCTCTCAAGTTATTTTGATTAGTCTATACCTTATTCATTCATTCTAGTTTAGGGAACATTGCCTTAACCGACATAGACCACATAATCGAATGTGGAATCCGGTGTCATGAAACCTTACACCGATGGAAGGTGGTCTACCGGCCAAGGTAGAACCTAACGTGAAACAAGCTATCTAGGTGGATCCACTAGCTAGTATCCTATGGTGGCAACATAGTTAATGAACTTGGGTAAAGAACCATGGACATATAACTAATACACCTACTCGGGTCATGAGGCTATCCACCCCTGGGACCGTTGAACCCTGCCTTCCTTTTTACAAGAAAGTGTCACCCCTCACATACAAGCTCACTCGGTGCTAAGCTAAGTTCCCTTTAGACGAGTCTTTAACTTTATTAATCCATCTTAACTTAGTTAGATAGGAGGGTCAAGCCCTTTGCATAACCATCATTATAGCTCAATAAGAATTGTATGAGAATTAGTCCTTTCATTAACAATTCATATAGGTGAAGTTAACCCTTCTATATCTCATCATAATAGGCACATCGAACAACTTCCCTATATTACATTACACCTAGCAACCTCACAACCAACCTAAGCATATCAATTCATGCATCATATTGACTCATCACATCAATCAAGCATACCTCAACATAGCATTATCACTTGACAACAATTAACCATGATTGGAAGCAAAGGCTAGAATCATCAAGACTTACCAATACTCCTCCATAGTCCATCAATAAAGGACCTTACCATCAACCCATAGATCAACCAATCTTAGATCATCACATCAATGTAATTCAATAACAAATCACGAGAACTAATCAAGAGAAGCACTATACTATGAAGCAATACTACATCAAAGCTTAATATCATGATCTCAAGGGTATCTTCTTGACTTAGATTCAATATTCAAGAACATAGGTGTGAAGAACTTCAATTCATCATAATAGATCCATAATCAATGCAATAACAATCATTAAAGACCATTTAACTAATTATGAGACCAATTCTATCAAACTCAACCTAATTCATATCAATTTTCCACTTAGGGTTAAGGGTTAGGGGTCATCACCCACAATCTAGATCAAACTACATCAATTAACCATAATCAAGTTACAATTCATGATAATCTATTCATTCTAACCCAAAGAATACATAATTAACTCAATTCACATGATCAAATTCGGATTTGGATGAAACCCATAAGAAACTCAACTTTTTGGAAAAAGCTTTGAAGGAACCCTTTGAGGAAAGAATCTCAAAGGTGAATTAGATCCCATACCTTAAGGTTTGATGACGTTTTGATGGTGAATTTCGTGCTAATCCATCCCCCAATGATCTCCCCAAGTTGATCTCCAATGGAGTCTTCCAATAGAGAGAAAAAGTAGAGAGAAGGAAGAGAGTTTTGTTTTTGAGAGAATGATTAGGCTAATGAGGGTTGGGTATTTATAGTGAGGTCTTAAGTCACTTAATTAGTCTCTCTTAAACCCCTGATTACCCCTAAGACACTTAATTAATTAACTAACTAAAAACTAACTTTTCCGAAACTGCCACAGACCCTCCACGACGGATCCCCGACGACGGTCCGTCGTGGGCGTGACGGACTGACATCCCTCCGTCCTGCACATCCGTCACGTTGGTCAGAGACTTGTGCAGGCGGAGGCTTTTCCCCAGGAGCTAAGGCTGGCACGACGGAGGCCTCGACGCCCCGTCGCGCCTGTGACGCCCCGTCATGGGGTCCGTCATGCCCTGCTGCTTCAAGGGTCCTCCTCGAGGGTCCTCGTTTGGTCCTCGGGGAGTCGTACCCTGACTTTTCCAGCATGAAACCATCCCACACAATATTTTACACCTATGGTTACAACCGTTTACCAAATTCCGACTCTTTAACTTGGTTAAATCAAAAGGACACTCTAGCCCTCTTATGAACCAATTTGCCGGATGTTTAGGAGTTTCGGTTCCAACACCACTTCAAAGACTCTAAACATGCCAAATTGGCTAGGAACACTGGTTTAGATCCTAAGGAGACCATTTAAGTCTTATCACATGACCTCGGTATTTCAAAATGTTACAGAAAGGCCTTCAGGGCCAACCGGATGCATAGCCAACGTCTTGACGGACGTCCACAAAATTTTTGGCACTTTTGACGTCGGGATCCGGATCACCCAAAAAATGGTGTGCTATAGCACACGAAAAATCGTCGAAATGGGGTATGCGCGCTTCGGGCTATTTTGACCTTGAAAATGGGTCGGAATGGCCGTGAGGGCCAACCGGATGCATAGCCAACGTCTTGACGGACGTCCACAAAAATTTTGGCACTTTTGACGTCGGATCCGGATCACCCAAAAAATGGTGTGCTATAGCACACGAAAAATCGTCGAAATGGGGGTATGCGCGCTTCGGGCTATTTTGACCTTGAAAATGGGTCGGAATGGCCGTGAGGGCCAACCGGATGCATAGCCAACGTCTTGACGGACGTCCACAAAAATTTTGGCACTTTTGACGTCGGATCCGGATCACCCAAAAAATGGTGTGCTATAGCACACGAAAAATCGTCGAAATGGGGGTATGCGCTTCGGGGCTATTTTGACCTTGAAAATGGGTCGGAATGGCCGTGAGGGCCAACCGGATGCATAGCCAACGTCTTGACGGACGTCCACAAAAATTTTTGGCACTTTTGACGTCGGGATCCGGATCACCCAAAAAATGGTGTGCTATAGCACACGAAAAATCGTCGAAATGGGGTATGCGCGCTTCGGGGCTATTTTGACCTTGAAAATGGGTCGGAATGGCCGTGAGGGCCAACCGGATGCATAGCCAACGTCTTGACGGACGTCCACAAAAATTTTTGGCACTTTTGACGTCGGGATCCGGATCACCCAAAAAATGGTGTGCTATAGCACACGAAAAATCGTCGAAATGGGGTATGCGCGCTTCGGGGCTATTTTGACCTTGAAAATGGGTCGGAATGGCCGTGAGGGCCAACCGGATGCATAGCCAACGTCTTGACGGACGTCCACAAAAATTTTGGCACTTTTGACGTCGGGATCCGGATCACCCAAAAAATGGTGTGCTATAGCACACGAAAAATCGTCGAAATGGGGGTATGCGCGCTTCGGGGCTATTTTGACCTTGAAAATGGGTCGGAATGGCCGTGAGGGCCAACCGGATGCATAGCCAACGTCTTGACGGACGTCCACAAAATTTTTGGCACTTTTGACGTCGGGATCCGGATCACCCAAAAAATGGTGTGCTATAGCACACGAAAAATCGTCGAAATGGGGGTATGCGCGCTTCGGGGCTATTTTGACCTTGAAAATGGGTCGGAATGGCCGTGAGGGCCAACCGGATGCATAGCCAACGTCTTGACGGACGTCCACAAAATTTTGGCACTTTTGACGTCGGGATCCGGATCACCCAAAAAATGGTGTGCTATAGCACACGAAAAATCGTCGAAATGGGGGTATGCGCGCTTCGGGGCTATTTTGACCTTGAAAATGGGTCGGAATGGCCGTGAGGGCCAACCGGATGCATAGCCAACGTCTTGACGGACGTCCACAAAATTTTTGGCACTTTTGACGTCGGGATCCGGATCACCCAAAAAATGGTGTGCTATAGCACACGAAAAATCGTCGAAATGGGGGTATGCGCGCTTCGGGGCTATTTTGACCTTGAAAATGGGTCGGAATGGCCGTGAGGGCCAACCGGATGCATAGCCAACGTCTTGACGGACGTCCAAAAAATTTTGGCACTTTTGACGTCGGGATCCGGATCACCCAAAAAATGGTGTGCTATAGCACACGAAAAATCGTCGAAATGGGGTATGCGCGCTTCGGGGCTATTTTGACCTTGAAAATGGGTCGGAATGGCCGTGAGGGCCAACCGGATGCATAGCCAACGTCTTGACGGACGTCCACAAAATTTTGGCACTTTTGACGTCGGGATCCGGATCACCCAAAAAATGGTGTGCTATAGCACACGAAAAATCGTCGAAATGGGGTATGCGCGCTTCGGGGCTATTTTGACCTTGAAAATGGGTCGAATGGCCGTAGGGCCAACCGGATGCATAGCCAACGTCTTGACGGACGTCCACAAAAATTTTGGCACTTTTGACGTCGGGATCCGGATCACCCAAAAAATGGTGTGCTATAGCACACGAAAAATCGTCGAAATGGGGTATGCGCGCTTCGGGGCTATTTTGACCTTGAAAATGGGTCGGAATGGCCGTGAGGGCCAACCGGATGCATAGCCAACGTCTTGACGGACGTCCACAAAAATTTTTGGCACTTTTGACGTCGGGATCCGGATCACCCAAAAAATGGTGTGCTATAGCACACGAAAAATCGTCGAAATGGGGGTATGCGCGCTTCGGGGCTATTTTGACCTTGAAAATGGGTCGGAATGGCCGTCAGGGCCAACCGGATGCATAGCCAACGTCTTGACGGACGTCCACAAAAATTTTGGCACTTTTGACGTCGGGATCCGGATCACCCAAAAAATGGTGTGCTATAGCACACGAAAAATCGTCGAAATGGGGGTATGCGCGCTTCGGGGCTATTTTGACCTTGAAAATGGGTCGGAATGGCCGTCAGGGCCAACCGGATGCATAGCCAACGTCTTGACGGACGTCCACAAAAATTTTTGGCACTTTTGACGTCGGGATCCGGATCACCCAAAAAATGGTGTGCTATAGCACACGAAAAATCGTCGAAATGGGGGTATGCGCGCTTCGGGGCTATTTTGACCTTGAAAATGGGTCGGAATGGCCGTCAGGGCCAACCGGATGCATAGCCAACGTCTTGACGGACGTCCACAAAATTTTTGGCACTTTTGACGTCGGGATCCGGATCACCCAAAAAATGGTGTGCTATAGCACACGAAAAATCGTCGAAATGGGGGTATGCGCGCTTCGGGGCTATTTTGACCTTGAAAATGGGTCGGAATGGCCGTCAGGGCCAACCGGATGCATAGCCAACGTCTTGACGGACGTCCACAAAAATTTTGGCACTTTTGACGTCGGGATCCGGATCACCCAAAAAATGGTGTGCTATAGCACACGAAAAATCGTCGAAATGGGGGTATGCGCGCTTCGGGGCTATTTTGACCTTGAAAATGGGTCGGAATGGCCGTCAGGGCCAACCGGATGCATAGCCAACGTCTTGACGGACGTCCACAAAAATTTTTGGCACTTTTGACGTCGGGATCCGGATCACCCAAAAAATGGTGTGCTATAGCACACGAAAAATCGTCGAAATGGGGTATGCGCGCTTCGGGGCTATTTTGACCTTGAAAATGGGTCGGAATGGCCGTCAGGGCCAACCGGATGCATAGCCAACGTCTTGACGGACGTCCACAAAAATTTTGGCACTTTTGACGTCGGGATCCGGATCACCCAAAAAATGGTGTGCTATAGCACACGAAAAATCGTCGAAATGGGGGTATGCGCGCTTCGGGGCTATTTTGACCTTGAAAATGGGTCGGAATGGCCGTCAGGGCCAACCGGATGCATAGCCAACGTCTTGACGGACGTCCACAAAATTTTGGCACTTTTGACGTCGGGATCCGGATCACCCAAAAAATGGTGTGCTATAGCACACGAAAAATCGTCGAAATGGGGGTATGCGCGCTTCGGGGCTATTTTGACCTTGAAAATGGGTCGGAATGGCCGTCAGGGCCAACCGGATGCATAGCCAACGTCTTGACGGACGTCCACAAAAATTTTGGCACTTTTGACGTCGGGATCCGGATCACCCAAAAAATGGTGTGCTATAGCACACGAAAAATCGTCGAAATGGGGGTATGCGCGCTTCGGGGCTATTTTGACCTTGAAAATGGGTCGGAATGGCCGTCAGGGCCAACCGGATGCATAGCCAACGTCTTGACGGACGTCCACAAAATTTTGGCACTTTTGACGTCGGGATCCGGATCACCCAAAAAATGGTGTGCTATAGCACACGAAAAATCGTCGAAATGGGGTATGCGCGCTTCGGGGCTATTTTGACCTTGAAAATGGGTCGGAATGGCCGTGAGGGCCAACCGGATGCATAGCCAACGTCTTGACGGACGTCCACAAAAATTTTGGCACTTTTGACGTCGGGATCCGGATCACCCAAAAAATGGTGTGCTATAGCACACGAAAAATCGTCGAAATGGGGGTATGCGCGCTTCGGGGCTATTTTGACCTTGAAAATGGGTCGGAATGGCCGTCAGGGCCAACCGGATGCATAGCCAACGTCTTGACGGACGTCCACAAAAATTTTGGCACTTTTGACGTCGGGATCCGGATCACCCAAAAAATGGTGTGCTATAGCACACGAAAAATCGTCGAAATGGGGGTATGCGCGCTTCGGGGCTATTTTGACCTTGAAAATGGGTCGGAATGGCCGTCAGGGCCAACCGGATGCATAGCCAACGTCTTGACGGACGTCCACAAAAATTTTGGCACTTTTGACGTCGGGATCCGGATCACCCAAAAAATGGTGTGCTATAGCACACGAAAAATCGTCGAAATGGGGGTATGCGCGCTTCGGGGCTATTTTGACCTTGAAAATGGGTCGGAATGGCCGTCAGGGCCAACCGGATGCATAGCCAACGTCTTGACGGACGTCCACAAAATTTTGGCACTTTTGACGTCGGGATCCGGATCACCCAAAAAATGGTGTGCTATAGCACACGAAAAATCGTCGAAATGGGGTATGCGCGCTTCGGGGCTATTTTGACCTTGAAAATGGGTCGGAATGGCCGTCAGGGCCAACCGGATGCATAGCCAACGTCTTGACGGACGTCCACAAAAATTTTGGCACTTTTGACGTCGGGATCCGGATCACCCAAAAAATGGTGTGCTATAGCACACGAAAAATCGTCGAAATGGGGGTATGCGCGCTTCGGGGCTATTTTGACCTTGAAAATGGGTCGGAATGGCCGTCAGGGCCAACCGGATGCATAGCCAACGTCTTGACGGACGTCCACAAAAATTTTGGCACTTTTGACGTCGGGATCCGGATCACCCAAAAAATGGTGTGCTATAGCACACGAAAAATCGTCGAAATGGGGTATGCGCGCTTCGGGGCTATTTTGACCTTGAAAATGGGTCGGAATGGCCGTCAGGGCCAACCGGATGCATAGCCAACGTCTTGACGGACGTCCACAAAAATTTTTGGCACTTTTGACGTCGGGATCCGGATCACCCAAAAAATGGTGTGCTATAGCACACGAAAAATCGTCGAAATGGGGTATGCGCGCTTCGGGGCTATTTTGACCTTGAAAATGGGTCGGAATGGCCGTCAGGGCCAACCGGATGCATAGCCAACGTCTTGACGGACGTCCACAAAAATTTTGGCACTTTTGACGTCGGGATCCGGATCACCCAAAAAATGGTGTGCTATAGCACACGAAAAATCGTCGAAATGGGGTATGCGCGCTTCGGGGCTATTTTGACCTTGAAAATGGGTCGGAATGGCCGTCAGGGCCAACCGGATGCATAGCCAACGTCTTGACGGACGTCCACAAAAATTTTTGGCACTTTTGACGTCGGGATCCGGATCACCCAAAAAATGGTGTGCTATAGCACACGAAAAATCGTCGAAATGGGGTATGCGCGCTTCGGGGCTATTTTGACCTTGAAAATGGGTCGGAATGGCCGTCAGGGCCAACCGGATGCATAGCCAACGTCTTGACGGACGTCCACAAAAATTTTTGGCACTTTTGACGTCGGGATCCGGATCACCCAAAAAATGGTGTGCTATAGCACACGAAAAATCGTCGAAATGGGGTATGCGCGCTTCGGGGCTATTTTGACCTTGAAAATGGGTCGGAATGGCCGTCAGGGCCAACCGGATGCATAGCCAACGTCTTGACGGACGTCCACAAAAATTTTGGCACTTTTGACGTCGGGATCCGGATCACCCAAAAAATGGTGTGCTATAGCACACGAAAAATCGTCGAAATGGGGGTATGCGCGCTTCGGGGCTATTTTGACCTTGAAAATGGGTCGGAATGGCCGTCAGGGCCAACCGGATGCATAGCCAACGTCTTGACGGACGTCCACAAAAATTTTGGCACTTTTGACGTCGGGATCCGGATCACCCAAAAAATGGTGTGCTATAGCACACGAAAAATCGTCGAAATGGGGGTATGCGCGCTTCGGGGCTATTTTGACCTTGAAAATGGGTCGGAATGGCCGTCAGGGCCAACCGGATGCATAGCCAACGTCTTGACGGACGTCCACAAAAATTTTGGCACTTTTGACGTCGGGATCCGGATCACCCAAAAAATGGTGTGCTATAGCACACGAAAAATCGTCGAAATGGGGGTATGCGCGCTTCGGGGCTATTTTGACCTTGAAAATGGGTCGGAATGGCCGTCAGGGCCAACCGGATGCATAGCCAACGTCTTGACGGACGTCCACAAAAATTTTGGCACTTTTGACGTCGGGATCCGGATCACCCAAAAAATGGTGTGCTATAGCACACGAAAAATCGTCGAAATGGGGGTATGCGCGCTTCGGGGCTATTTTGACCTTGAAAATGGGTCGGAATGGCCGTCAGGGCCAACCGGATGCATAGCCAACGTCTTGACGGACGTCCACAAAAATTTGGCACTTTTGACGTCGGGATCCGGATCACCCAAAAAATGGTGTGCTATAGCACACGAAAAATCGTCGAAATGGGGTATGCGCGCTTCGGGGCTATTTTGACCTTGAAAATGGGTCGGAATGGCCGTCAGGGCCAACCGGATGCATAGCCAACGTCTTGACGGACGTCCACAAAATTTTGGCACTTTTGACGTCGGGATCCGGATCACCCAAAAAATGGTGTGCTATAGCACACGAAAAATCGTCGAAATGGGGTATGCGCGCTTCGGGGCTATTTTGACCTTGAAAATGGGTCGGAATGGCCGTCAGGGCCAACCGGATGCATAGCCAACGTCTTGACGGACGTCCACAAAATTTTTGGCACTTTTGACGTCGGGATCCGGATCACCCAAAAAATGGTGTGCTATAGCACACGAAAAATCGTCGAAATGGGGGTATGCGCGCTTCGGGGCTATTTTGACCTTGAAAATGGGTCGGAATGGCCGTCAGGGCCAACCGGATGCATAGCCAACGTCTTGACGGACGTCCACAAAAATTTTGGCACTTTTGACGTCGGGATCCGGATCACCCAAAAAATGGTGTGCTATAGCACACGAAAAATCGTCGAAATGGGGGATGCGCGCTTCGGGGCTATTTTGACCTTGAAAATGGGTCGGAATGGCCGTCAGGGCCAACCGGATGCATAGCCAACGTCTTGACGGACGTCCACAAAAATTTTGGCACTTTTGACGTCGGGATCCGGATCACCCAAAAAATGGTGTGCTATAGCACACGAAAAATCGTCGAAATGGGGTATGCGCGCTTCGGGGCTATTTTGACCTTGAAAATGGGTCGGAATGGCCGTCAGGGCCAACCGATGCATAGCCAACGTCTTGACGGACGTCCACAAAAATTTTGGCACTTTTGACGTCGGGATCCGGATCACCCAAAAAATGGTGTGCTATAGCACACGAAAAATCGTCGAAATGGGGGTATGCGCGCTTCGGGGCTATTTTGACCTTGAAAATGGGTCGGAATGGCCGTCAGGGCCAACCGGATGCATAGCCAACGTCTTGACGGACGTCCACAAAATTTTGGCACTTTTGACGTCGGGATCCGGATCACCCAAAAAATGGTGTGCTATAGCACACGAAAAATCGTCGAAATGGGGGTATGCGCGCTTCGGGGCTATTTTGACCTTGAAAATGGGTCGGAATGGCCGTGAGGGCCAACCGGATGCATAGCCAACGTCTTGACGGACGTCCACAAAATTTTTTGGCACTTTTGACGTCGGGATCCGGATCACCCAAAAAATGGTGTGCTATAGCAGAAAAATCGTCGAAATGGGGGTATGCGCGCTTCGGGGCTATTTTGACCTTGAAAATGGGTCGGAATGGCCGTCAGGGCCAACCGGC
>JAJJBR010002330.1:0-24503 GCA_022817965.1 Solanum lycopersicoides
TACTTTTGATGGACCAAATCTTGAAGACATGGATGGTGTCCTTTGAGAAATCTCCCAAAGCAATAAGTACAATAGTATCTAATGCTACATAATCTATCGTCTGCGACAAACATTGATCTTCATCATTGATATTAAAAGTGCTCATTCAGTTGGATATCAATTTACGTATATGCAGTTTTCCACAGCTAACCTTTTGGCATGGACAATATACAGAATGCCAACACAATGCACGAGCAAAAAAGATTTGAAAGTGCCGAACATGAAGTTTGCAATTTCAAGAGATAGGTATGCTTATGTTCAGCAAAGTGGCATTGCGCTGTGAATTGTGAGATTGTTTCAGTTCTACTGGTGCTTTAACCCTAAAAGTGGACTTAAAAGCATTGAGAGCACTCGTGGAAATGAAGGCCTGACCATTAATGTAATTACAGTAGGTGTTATTCATCTTGTAATTTAGAATCTGCAAGGGCACTGGAGAGTGATTATCAAGTACTAAAAGGTTAGCAACTTCTTGGTTCGATTCTAACACTGAAGCAGTAGCTCGCGACTCACCATCAAGACACACATAAGATTTACTATTGTAATGTCAGGGTACCTCCACTCGAACCTTGAGACAAGGTTCTTTTGAGGTCAAGGTATTGTGTGAACCAAACTGACTCCGTAAGGCCATGGGAATTAGAGACCTTTTATTTGAGATCCAGGCCCAATAACCATGTTGTTGGTAAAAGGACTAGAAGTTAGAAGAACGGGTTATGAAAATAATGTGGAAGTTTTTGGTTTTCAATTTCCTCTCATTCCCTTTCTTTGGCTCTGTATCTTTTTACCTTCTTCTATGTATCTGTTAATTAGTATATACGCGTTGTTGATTATTATATGTTGTAATTTGTATTCAACGATTAACAATTATATATCAGTGTTTATATTAGAAATCAGGGTTTGTTTACCCCCAAAACCCAACTTTGGGAGCCCGAGGTTCGACTCCAACTTGCCTAAAAATGACCGATAAAGCTGGTCATACTAATGCTTGGTGAAAAATATCAGCAATCTGCGAAGAGGAGGGCACAAATGATAAGGAAATGAGTCCATCAAGTAATTTTTCTCTAACGAAATTGCCAATTGTATTTGAAGTTTTTGATGATTTGACAAACACAGGGACCTTTGAAGGTACCTGTTCTCAGCTCAGTATCTTGGTGACTTTGCCAGCTGGAAAAGTACAAAAAGTTGGTGCACAGCTCCAACAGCGGCAGAGCGTTTGAACCCTTAAGACCAATGGTATGGATTTAAGGATGGTGACCTTTCCAACAAGGAAAAACCCATTCTATACACTCTTGCCAGATTTTTGCAACTTGAAAAAGAAAAATCAAAACTTTTCAAAGGCTGAGAAAATTACGGAGAAGAAATATTTAAAACGATTCAGGATGAAGTGAAGATAATGTGCCTGGGCTGCTCATTCTCCGCATACCTGTGTGTTTAGAAGTATTTTCTTCCGATCTGGTATTGTGAACTGATCCTATCATTTATAAAGGAATCAATGTGATTTGATCTGGAATTCTAAGTTAGTAAGTTTAACTAACTTAGTGGCAACTTGTGCGTTGCTTAGAAAATCCTAAATCATTAGTAGTGTGGGTGCGATGGTTTAGTGGGACAGTCTGTTAGATTGCTTAAGAAAATCCTAAGTGTTCTAGAGGTGATAAGCGCTTAGTGGGGCAGGAACATCAACTTAGGCCCTCATCAAGCCAATAAAGTTATACCTATGATATGAGATTAATAACTTTTTCTCACATTGTTGCTAACCGGTTTTACTTTTCTCTTAAAGATTAGTTGAACACGCGTTTGAAAAATCCTGATGTGACAGTCGTGGGATTTTACTCCCTTGAGCAAGGAGGTTTCCACGTAAACCTCAATTGTGTCATTAATCTGCATTCATTTACAGTTGTTATCATTGTAGGTGTGGTCAAGGGACCTGGTCCATGACTTGTAGTGACGCACAAAATCAACAAGTACGGTATTAGAGCAGTACTCTCTATCTGGTTAACAGCAAAGAGATGATCTGTTCTTAGAATGACTGCCCTTCCACTTAATCTAAGAGGAATGTCAACTCAACTCGCCCCCACGAATTCAACGGCCAAGTTCATATAGCCTGATGAAAAACAAGGCTGCATATTTTCACATGGCTGAATATAGTGAGCTATCGGGATATTTCCTGGATGGGACCATTTATACCAACGTCTGAGTATTACGTGGCGAGATCACTCGAGTTGTTCCAAAGGACTCAGGCAACAATAAGTGAAAGCTAATAGAAAGAAAATTGACAAAGGTACAAAGCAAAGAAGTTCTTGTCTATGGTATAGGCGCTGAAGAGTTTAATCGTGTCTCTGCTTCGTGGAATCTGCAAAGGAGGATTGGGATTTGCTTAAGAACTGCTCATGAAGGGACTGAAAACAAGTAAAGGATCAAAGATAGACATGTTTACCTTCAATATCGTTAACTTCCAAATGAGAGAAGGAGAAACCATTCATGACATGCATACACAAACTCTCTTTCCATCACAAATGAGCTGCGAAGTCTTTGGAGAAACCCATCAGTATGAGTAAGCAAGTTAGAAAAGTTCTTTGAATTCTTCCAAAGTCCTGGAAAGCAAGGTAGATGCTATCACTGAAGCCCAAGGATCTGAAAGTCTTTAACCATAGACACTCTATTGGAAATTCTCAAAACACATGAAATGAACCGAGAGTCATGAGTCTTGTCGAAAAAGGAAGCCAAGAAGGAAAAGTCTCTATAAACATGCTGAAACAAACTCAAGCCTAATAAGGGATTCCAGTGAAGATGCATGATATGGCGTACCTAACAGGAGACTTTCAGAAGATTTGTAGGAAAAACAAGGGTTTAAGAAAGGGGAGGAAATTTTCCCGAGAGCTGCAACAGCCAGTACACCTGTCACCAGTGTGGAAAGGTGGGCATTATAAGGGATTGTCATGTACTCAAGGCTGAAAACAAAGGATATCAAAAGACAAAGAAATGGACAAGGCACAAGTGCAGGCACCTGGTGACTTACAAAAAATGACCGAATGTCTGCAGCTGAGACTACATATAACTGTCCCGACGCGGAATCTAGACCCCCAGACGGAGACCCCGGCGTCGTTTGACCTCTAAGAGGTCGCAGACAAGCCTACTTACGTCATTCTTACTTCATCTAGGTTAATTTTAGCGGAAAATTTGAAACTTTTGTTTCTTAACATACTTGTTAAACATTCTTATCATTTCATAATTGTTCACCATCAACCATCTAACATTAAGAAATAAGCAACTGAAAGAAATAGTCAATAAGTATTAAGTGTATAATTGCCAAAATGGCACCAATAAAAGTCTGAATAAAACAGGAAAGAAACGCTAGTGGAACATGCTCCACTAGCTCAACTCTAAAACTAAGCTAGAATATAAATAGTAGCATCATCGAAACTCCGGATGAATGCTGACGTCCGGATAACTGCAACAATGATCCTGTAGCTCTATCGTCCACCTGTGCCTGCACCTAAAAAGTATAGTTGTATAGGGTTAGTACACACTTGTACTAAGTATGGGTATATGCAAGCACACACCAAGGACATGCATGAGAAAGAATAGCTCTTTCCTAACAACATGATTTGGAAGTCAAGTCAGTGGACTTGCCAAATTGGATTAGGAAAGTCAGTGAGCTTTCCAAATTTGGATTAGGAAAGTCATGCCATGAGAGTAACATGCATCATCATACTTATCATATTGCACACACACATAACATCTTACATATAGCACATATCATAGCACATAACATATAACACATAGCTTCTTTCATATCATTCATTCATATGCCATGAGACCTTGGAATCATGGACTTGACATTAAGACTTTCCAAAATGAGGGCTCAACATATGGGACCTCAACTAGGGAGTCTTCATTAGCAAACACAGAGTCTGCGACTTTCATCGGTTTGCTGTTGCAATGATCAAGAATAACCTAATGTCATTACCTGAGTCTAGCTCACCTCTTGATTATCCTATCCTAACACCTTTGGTATCATTTCATTATGTGCTTCATTTGAGGCTGGCCTCATTCATTCATTGGGAACTTTAACTTTAACCGACATAGATCATGTGAGCATCATGAAATCCAGTGTCTCCCCCACACCGAAAAGAGGTGGAGTCACCGGCCAAGGTGATCCAAAACATGCTAGCGTACATGGGAATTTAACCCCGCCAGATCCCTATATTGGCAGTATAGGTTCGAAGACCAGGAGATATAAGGAGACCCATACCCGGCAAGCCGGACAGTCTCATCTCATGAGAGTTACGTGAACCTCCGCCCTTCCCGAAAGAAGGCATCACCGCTCATAGCTAGTCTATCGGTGCTCAGTATAAAGTTCCATTTCATTCAACTCATACGTCATGGAAGCTGGCTTCTAGTATGAGGACATCATAGCTCATTAGATGATTTCTCATCTCATCATTAGTATTAAGTGTGTTAATCTCAATACTTCATTAGAGTGTTCATAGAGACTGGTCTCTTCATTATCTTACACTCTCATAGGTGAGTACGTTTTGGTAACATTTACTTAGGCTCATTTGAGATTGCTCTCATCATTACATTAGCCTCATATCATGTTGTCACCACATTCATTTCATTAGCACATTTACTCTTCATATTACTCACCATTTTACGTGAATGTTCATTTCATCATATGCCAATATACTTGGCCATTGTGTGTTTCATACCTTACTTAACCCTTCTAGGTTTCATCATTTCATTGTTCATTTCATTCATACATACATCTTAGGTTCACTTACTTTTAAACGTATGCTAGACTTATGAGTCTATACACACAAGCCATGAGGCTTCATTCATAATTCGTTAAGTGATTCATACATTCCTAAGATTATGTAGTACAAGACTTATGTATCTTGTATATATGCCAAGATCTGGATTTCGATCTAAGTAGGTGGCATTATTCTTGGATATTTTGTTCACGTATGACTTATGTATCAATACGGAAGTTTGGGCAAGGAAACCCAATTTGAATCACTTGGATATCATTTACATTTTTCATTGATTTTATTTTAATATTCATAACATTAACTCTAATTAAATCCCAACATTAATATCGTATCATTAATTTTCTACTTATTTTTCTCTTAAGTTGGCCGAAGGGTTGTGGGTTCGAACCCCCACAACCCCTTTTTATTTTTCTTAAATTCTCTTGCCATTTCGCCTAAACCAAGAGGTTGTGGGATCAAACCCCCACAGCCTTTGTATTTTTTATTTTTGTCGATAGGGAGGTTGTGGGTTCGAACCCCCACAGCCTCCTTATTTAACTTAATTTCGCTAGAGGCTTGAGGTTGTGGGTTCGAACCCCACACCCCTATTTATTTTTAATTAATTTTAACTAGGCGAGTGGCAGTGAGGTTGTGGATCGAACCCCCACACCTCACTTTATTTCTTAATTAATTTGCCTTCTCCTTTCTCCTTTTCAGCCTTGAGGTCGTGGGTTCGATTCCCACGCCTCACGTTTCTTTTCTTTATTTTCTCCCCTTTCGCGCATGCCTGGAGGTCGTGGGTTCGAATCCCACGCCTCCCATTTATTTACTTAATTATTTTTTTCTCTTCTTTCTCCTCCAGTAGCCAGGTTCGATTCCCCCAGCCCCATTTTCTTTTTCCCTTCTCGCGAAACCAGTAGCCTGGTTCGATTCCCCCAGCCCCATTTTCTTTTCCCTTTTTCGCGAAATCTAGTAGCCAAGGGTGAGGTCACAGGTTCGAATCCTGGTGGCCTCACCTCTTTAAAAAGGTATTAAATTTCCAGATTTCTTTGTTAATCTTTAGTCTAAATTAATATTGCTTAGTTACTGGAAATTTTGGTCACTTTTCGACCAATTTTCATCCACGTTTTCACTTGATTCATAGAGTGCATTCACACATCATTTTAACACATTTTTAGGTGCATCTTTTATAGATTTATTTGTCTAAAAGATTGTTATTCAATCAACCACATTTCATCACAATGAACACCACTTTGTGCATAACTTTAACACATAAAATACAAGAAATACATGCACTTACACTTCTCCAAAAACAGTGGCTAAAACATCACTGTCCAACGCACACACACAGTTTTTTTTTTTATCACACCTTTGTTGTCATCTTCGTAATTTCACGCACATAAACATATTCACATTCAACATAAAACATCACACCTTGCCTAAATCTACCAGCACACAATACCCAACCTACGAAATCGTTTGGGAGCTAGTGACAAGGACATGCAACGGGGAACAACCTTAGTTTCGGAGTGAACATTTTGAATCGTAAGGGGCCTCTTGGGAAAGGGACCAAGAGAGAAGAAACCCATACCTTTTTGACGTTGTTCAAACGTGAAGTTGCTGCCCAAATTTTTCTCCAAAGCCACGCCCAATTCACCTAAGGTTTCACCACCAACTCGACGGAAATCCCCCTTGCCTTAACGTTTTTTATTAGCTTGCTTTCTTAGACTTTTCGTGTGTTCTTCAAGTGTGAAGAACTTTTAATATTTCTTCAGTTCTTCAACGATATTTGGCAGAGAGCAAAACGTGAGAGAGAGTTTTTGAGCGTGAAGAGTGATTAACGTGAGAGAGTGAAACGTGTGTGTAGTTGTTTAGGATTAGAGGATGACTTAGTCAATGTAGGACTCTCCTTAACAACCAAAAATCTGATTTATTTCAACTAATACGTGAAAGGACCATTTTGCCCTTAATGAATCAAATTTTAATTGATGATTAAATCATCAATTCATCGCTTCAAGTGGGGCTCGAACCCGAGTGACACCCCATTTGCGAAAATGGGTCACTTCGGGTCGCCCCAACCCGAATTGCTCTTTTTAATTAATTAATTAATTAATTAATTAATTCCTCAGGGTAATTACAATATTACCCTTGGCCTGGAAAAGACCATTTTACCCCTGGACCCTCAAAACTTAAAATTTCTTCTTTTAAGTCCGGTAAAGACTCTTTCGATTAAATCTTCGTTTTCGAGAGCCTCACATGGTTGGTTCCAACCTTTCCAAGCTCAATTAACTCCCCAAGTTAGTTGGCTTGGTCGTAGTAAGGGTTCTGAGGTCTGGTTCTACGCGTATCAATCCGTGTGAACCTTGGTCTAATCGCAAGCATTCTTGACACCTTAAGTATTTATCTTATTCATTTTTAGGGTTGTTACATTATCCCCCCCTTAGGAACATTCGTCCCCGAATGACACTACCACTACATATCGTAATGCCAGTCAGATCATAACAAAATCACTATGCACAGTCAAGCAATAGCAACAAAATACGGAGAGATAAGGAAACATAGACTTAAGAGTAGGAAGTCTAACCTCAAGAGCTGAAAAGATGAGGGTAGCGGGATCTCATGTCGGCCTCAGCCTCCCACGTAGCACCCTCAACAAGATGATTTCTCCACAATACCTTCACTGTGGCAATCTCCTTGTTCCTCAGCCGCTTGACCTGTCTGTCTAAGATCTCAACAGGTACCTCCTCATAAGACAAGTCTTCACCAACCCCCAAACCTTCAACAGGTAGAATCGATGCTGGATCACCTAGGCACTTCTTCAACATAGAGACATGAAAGACTGGATGAACAGAAGCTAGCTCCGCAGGCAATGCTAACTCATAGGCCACCTCACCCACACGCTGCAGGATCTCATATGGCCCAACATACCTCGGACTCAGCTTCCCTTTTCTACCAAATCTCATCACCCCTTTCATAGGTGATATCTTCAAGTAAACCTGGTCACCAACATCAAACTCTAAGGGCCGCTTTCTGTTATCTGCATATGACTTCTGCCGACTGTAAGCAGTAGCCAACCTGTCCCTAATCACTCTGACCTTCTCTAAGGCCTCATGAATGATCTCTGGACCCAAAATGGATGACTCTCCAACCTCGAACCACCCAACTGGAGATCTACACCTCCTACCATACAGTGCCTCAAACGGTGCCATCCCAATGCTGGAGTGATAGCTATTATTATACGAGAACTCTATCAAAGGCAGATGGTCATCCCAGTTACCTCTGAAGTCAATCACACACGCTCTCAACATGTCCTCCAATGTCTGAATGGTGCGCTCTGCCTGCCCATCTGTCTGAGGATGAAAGGCAGTGCTAAGCTTTACCTGCGTGCCCAAGCTCTTCTGGAAAGATCTCCAGAAATGTGAAGTAAACTGAGCTCCTCTATCTGAAATGATAGACAAAGGAATCCCATGCCATCTCACAATCTCATCAATGTAGAGTCTCGCATAATCCTCGGCTCTGTAAGTAGACTTCACAGGGATAAAGTGGGCAGACTTAGTCAATCTGTCCACAATAACCCATATGGAGTCATGCTGCCTCCTAGTCCTCGGAAGACCAACCACGAAGTCCATATTAATGGCCTCCCACTTCCAAGTCGGAACCTCAATAATCTGAGTCAGACCGCCAGGCTTAAGATGCTCTGCCTTGACCTGCTGACAATTAGGACACTTGGCCACATATTCTGCAATGTCCTTCTTCATGCCATCCCACCAATAAATCTGCTTAAGATCATGATACATCTTGGTGGAACCTGGATGTATGGAATATCTGGAACCATGGGCCTCTGCAACAATCCTGGTCCGCAAATCATCCACATCTGGTACACACAGCCTGTCCTGATACCTAAGTATGCCATCACCTCCCAAAGCGAAAGACTCATTCATCTTCATCAGCACTGAGTCCTTCAGCTCCATCAACACAGGATCTAGATGCTGACCCTGCTTGACTTCAACTACCAAGGATGATTCAGAACTAGGATGAACTGAAACATCCCCACTAGTAGAGTCAACCAATCGCACACCCAGTCTGGCCAGTCTGTGTACATCTTTCACCAGCTCCTTCTTCTCATCCTCAACGTGGGCTGTACTTCCCATGCTCATCCTGCTCAAAGCATCAGCTACAACATTAGCCTTACCTGGATGGTAGTGCACATTCATGTCATAATCCTTCAACAGCTCCAACCATCTCCGCTGACGTAGATTCAACTCCCTCTGTGTGAACACGTACTGGAGACTCTTGTGGTCTGTGAATACATCCACATGCACTCCATACAAGTAGTGCCTCCACAGCTTCAGTGCAAACACCACAGCTGCCAACTCCAGGTCATGAGTGGGATAATTCTTCTCATGAACCTTGAGCTGTCTGGACGCATAGGCTATCACCTTACCAACCTGCATAAGAACACAACCCAAACCAACCCTAGATGCATCACAGTAAACAGTGTAATTCTCACCACACTTAGGCAAAGTAAGCACCGGGGCTGAAGTGAGTCTGTCCTTGAGCTCCTGGAAACTCCTCTCACAAGTCTCCGTCCACTCAAACTTGGCTTTCTTCTTAGTCAAAGCTGTCAATGGGGCAGCAATGGAAGAAAAGCCCTCCACAAACCTGCGGTAGTAACCAGCCAATCCCAAAAAGCTACGGATGTCAGTGGGAGTAAGAGGCTTTGGCCAGTTCTTCACAGCCTCAGTCTTCCTGGGATCCACCTCCACGCCCTGATGACCCAGGAAGGTCACTGATCTCAGCCAGAATTCACATTTGCTGAATTTGGCATACAACTGATGCTGTCTAAGTACCTGCAAGGTTAGTCTCAAATGTTGTTCATGCTCTTCCTTGGTCTTAGAGTAGATGAGAATGTCATCAATGAATACTATGATGAAAGAGTCAAGGTATTCACGGAAGACCCTGTTCATAAGATCCATAAATGCAGCAGGTGCATTCGTGAGACCAAATGACATGACTAGAAACTCATAGTGACCATAACGGGTACGAAAGGCTGTCTTTGGGATATCTCCATCCCTAACCCTAAGCTGATGTACCCTGAACGAAGATCAATTTTTGAAAAGAAACTAGACCCTTGGAGCTGATCGAACAAATCATCTATTCTGGGAAGTGGATACTTATTCTTTATAGTGACTTTGTTGAGCTGCCGATAATCGATACACATTCTAAGGGTTCCATCTTTCTTTTTCACAAACAACACTGGAGCGCCCCAAGGGGATATGCTCGGTTGAATGAAACCCTTGTCAGTGAGATCTTTTAACTGCAGCTTCAACTCTTTGAGTTCAGCTGGAGCCATTCTGTAAGGAGGAATTGAAATTGGTTTAGTATCGGGTTCTAAGTCGATACCAAAATCAATCTCTCGAGGGGGAGGGACTCCAGGCAAATCATCAGGAAATACATCTAGGAACTCATTCACTACAGGCACTGAGTCTATGGAAGGAATGTCATGATCTAAATCATTAACACTCACAAGATGACACAATAACCCCTTGGACATCATTTTATTGGCCTTAAGGTTCGAAATCAAGAGGTTAGGACGACTCGAGTTGTACCCCTCCCAGACTAGCTCCTCTTCATTAGGGAAACAAAATCTCACCACTCTACTACGACAGTCCAAGCAAGCATAACAACTGTGAAGCCAGTCCATGCCAAGAATAACATCAAAATCATGCATGGGTAACTCAACCAAGTTGCACACATAGTCTTACCACTTACAACTATTGGGCAATCCTTGTATACTCTATCAGTTCTTACATTCTCTCCTAAAGGTGTACTAACCACTATAGGATCATGCAGAACTTCAGGCAATATCTCAAAAGTGAGAGCAAGCAAAGGAGTTACAAAGGAAAGCGTAGACCCTGGATCAAGTAAAGCATAAACAGAAGTTGAGAATACTTGCAGCATACCTGTGACCACATCAGCGGACTTCTCCTGCTCCTCCCTGCCCTTCAGGGCATAGAACCTGTTCCTCTTAGGAGGCTCGGCTGCTGCTGCACCCTGTGGATTAGGCCTAGGCTGAGCATTACCTCCAGCCTGACCTCTGTTCTGTGGGCAGTCTCTAACCATGTGTCCACTCTTACCGCAACCGAAGCAGGCATTAGTGCCCTGTCTGCACTCTCCACTGTGAGCTCGGCCACACTTAGCACAATTCTTTTTAGGACGCTGCATCTCACCTCCATTGCCCTTCTTGGGCTCAGGTCTGCCTCCTCTAGGTGTTGTACTCCTCTGAAAATTTGAGTTCCCAGAACTCTGTTGCCCCTTCTTGAACCTGGGCTGCTCACGGACGCCAAAATTTTTCTGTGGCCTCCATGGCTGGGACCTGCCTGATCTTGAGGCTTAGGCCTCCTAGCATCACGAAACCCTCTTTTTACGGCTGTCCTCTACCTGCTGGACATGCACCATCAACCTGGAGAGGTCCATATTATCATGGAGCATCGCAGACCGACACTCCTCCTCCAGATCTCCATTGATTCCTGTGAGGAACCTGCTCATCTCATCCCTGCTGTTAGACACAAGGGAAGTAGCATACCTGGATAATTTAACAAACTTCAGTACTCACCTCATCCTTGCTATTAGATACTAAGGAAAGTAGCATACCTGGATAGCTTAACAAACTTCAGGGAATACTCCCTGACTGTCATAGATCCCTGCTTAAGGTTGATGAACTCCTCAACCTTGGCCTCCCTCATTTCCCTGGGAAAAATCTCTCCAGAAAGGCTGTCTTAAACAGCTCCCAAGTGACTGGAACTCCGCCCAAAGCTCGGCTATCCTGCCACATCTGTGCACCTTGAGCTGATAGGAAGCCAGCTCAGCCTTCTCAGTATCTGTGGCCCCCATAGCCACCAGAATCTTATGCACCTCATCCACAAACTCCTGGGGATCCTCTCAGTCCTAGACCCTGTGAAAATAGGAGGATTCATCCTCGTGAAATCCCTCAGCCTGTCAGCCATGCTACGAACCGGTGGGTTCTCCTCTGAACATTCTGCCGGTTGACCTGGGCAGTCATAGCCTGGGCCTGCATAGTAATGGCCTGTGCCATCTGGGCCAGAGATTCCCTCACCTCAGCATCAGTCAACCCAGCTGGGTTAACTGGCATAGCCACTCCTTCAGCTGGAGCCTGGGGTGGAACCTGATTGCCCCCAGCAACTGCACCTCCTCTCCTCTGACCAATAGCCCTCCTAGTATTCATTCTCTGAAAACAACAAAGATTGATGTTAGACACGCTCATAACACCAAGAAATTAGACATTAGGAAAAGCACGATAAGATCAGAAAAAGGGAAGTTTTCCTACGCATCATGCAGTCTCTAATCCAGGATAGTGGTGCACTTCACTACCATGACTTAGAAACTACTCAATATGGTTGATGTGAACTTATTATTATCGGAATTTAACCTAGTGCTCTGATACCAACTTTGTCACGACTGGAATCTAGACCCAGATGAGACCGGCGTCGTTGACCTCTCAGAGGTCGCAGACAAGCCTACTTACGTCATTCTTACTTCATCTAGGTTAATTTTAGCGGAAAATTTGAAACTTTTTGTTTCTTAACATACTTGTTAAACATTCTTAACATTTCATAATTGTTCACCATCAACCATCTAACATTAAGAAATAAGCAACTGAAAGAAATAGTCCAATAAGTATTAAGTGTATAATTGCCAAAAAGGCACCAATACAAAGTCTGAATAAAAACAGGAAAGAAACGCTAGTGGAACATGCTCCACTAGCTCAACTCTAAAACTAAGCTAGAATATAAAACAGTAGCATCCTCGAAAGTATGAGGACCTACAAACTCCAGATGAATGATGGACGTCCGGATAACTGCAACAATGATCCTGTAGCTCTATCGTTCACCTGTGCCTGCACCTAAAACAGTATAGTTGTATATGGTTAGTACACACTTGTACTAAGTATGGTATATGCAAGAACACACAAAGGACATGCATGAGAAAGAGTGTCTCTTTCCTAACAACATGATTTTTGGAAGTCAAGTTAGTGGACTTGCATAATTGGGATTAGGAAAGTCAGTGAGCTTTCCAAATTTGGATGAGGAAAGTCATGCCATGAGAGTAACATGCATCATCATACTTTATCATATTGCACACAACACATAACATCTTACATATAGCACATATCATAGCACATAACATATAACACATAGCTTTTTTTATATCGTTTATTCATATGACATGAGACCTTGTAATCATGGACTTGACATTAAGACTTTCCAAAATGAGGGCTCAACATATGGGACCTCAACTAGGGAGTCTTCATTAGCAAACACAGAGTCTGCTTCATTCATTCATACGTACTTCATTTCATTTCGTTCATATGCTAGTGTGAACACCAGCTATACCTAGGGTGTAGTTTAAGACTTTCATCGGGTTTGCTGTGCAATGATCAAGAATAACCTAACGTCATTACCTGAGTCTAGCTCACCTATTGATTATCCTATCCTAACACCTTTGGTATCATTTCATTATGTGCTTCATTTGAGGCTGGCCTCATTCATTCATTGGGAACTTTAACTTTAACCGACATTGATCATATGAGCATCATGAAATCCAGTGTCTCCCCCACACCGAAAAGAGGTGGAGTCACCGGCCAGGGTGATACAAAATATGCTAGCGTACATGGAAATTTAACCCCGCCAGATCCCTATATTGGCAGTATAGGTTCGAAGACCAGGAGATATAAGGAGACCCATACCCGGCAAGCCAGACAGTCTCATCTCATGAGAGTTACGTGAACCTCCGCCCTTCCCGAAAGAAGGCATCACCGCTCATATCTAGTCTATCGGTGCTCAGTATAAAGTTCTATTTCATTCAACTCATACGTCATGGAAGTTGGCTTCTAGTATGAGGACATCATAGCTCATTAGATGATTTCTCATCTCATCATTAGTATTAAGTGTGTTAATCTCAATACCTTCATTAGAGTGTTCATAGAAACTGGTCTCTTCATTATGTTACACTCTCATAGGTGAGTACGTTTTGGTAACATTTACTTAGGCTCATTTGAGATTGCTCTCATCATTAGCATTATCCTCATATCATGTTGTCACAATTCATTGTCATTAGCACATTTACTCTTCATATTTACTCACCTCATTTTAAGTGAATGTTCATTTCATCATATGCCAATATACTTGGCCATTGGTGTGTTTCATACCCTTACTTAACCCTTCTAGGGTTTCATCATTTCATTGTTCATTTCATCATTCAGTAAATACATCTTAGGTTCACTTACTTTTAAACGTATGCTAGACTTATGAGTCTATACACACAAGCCATGAGGCTTCATTCATAATTCGTTAAGTGAGTCATACATTCCTAAGATTATGTAGTACAAGACTTATGTATCTTGTATATATGCCAAGATCTGGATTTCGATCTAAGTAGGTGGCATTATTCTTGGATATTTTGTTCACGTATGACTTATGTATCAATACGGAAGTTTGGGCAAGGAAACCCAATTTCGAATCACTTGGATATTATTTACATTTTTCATTGATTTTATTTTTAATATTCATAACATTTTAACTCTAGATTAAATCCCAATATTAATATCGTATCATTAATTTTCTACTTAATTTTTCTCTTAAGTTGGCCGAAGGGTTGTGGGTTCGAACCCCCACAACCCCTTTTTATTTTTCCTTAAATTCTCCTTGTCCCAATTCACCTAAACCAAGAGGTTGTGGGATCAAACCCCCACAGCCTCTTGTATTTTCCTTAAATTTTCACTGGGATAGGGAGGTTGTGGGTTCGAACCCCCACAGTCTCCTTATTTTTAACTTAATTTCGCTAGAGGCTTGGGAGGTTGTGGGTTCGAAACCCCACAGCCTCCTATCTTATTTTTAATTAAATCTTCCTTAACTAGGCGCCTTGGCAGTGAGGTTGTGGGATCGAACCCCCACAGCCTCACTTTGTTTCTTAATTCATTTTTGCCTTCTCCTTTTTCCAACCTTGAGGTCGTGGGTTTGATTCCCACGCCTCACGTTCTCTTTTCTTTTGTCACGACTGGAATCTAGACCCCAGACGAGACCGGCGTCGTTGACCTCTCAGAGGTCGCAGACAAGCCTACTTACGTCATTCTTACTTTACATAGGTTAATTTTAGCGGAAAATTTGAAACTTTTTGTTTCTAAATATTGCTTACTAAACATTTCTAATCCTTTAGTAATTTGTTCACCATCAACCATCTAACGTTAAGAGATAATCAAATGAAAGGAATAGTTCAATAATTATAAAGCGTATAATTGCCAAAATGGCACCAACACATAGTCTGAATAAAAACAGGAAAGAAACGCTAGTGGAACATGCTCCACTAGCTCAACTCTACAACTAAGCTAGAATATAAAACAATAGTGTCCTCGAAAGCATGAGGACCTACCAACTCCGGATGAATGCTGGGCGTCCGGATAACTGCAACGATGATCCTCTAGCTCTATCGTCCACCTGTGCCTGCACCTAAAATAGTAGAGTTTGTATAGGGTTAGTACACATTTGTACTAAGTATGGGTATATGCAAGCACACACCAAGGACATGCATGAGAAAGAATAGCTCTTTCCTAACAACATGATTTTTGGAAGTCAAGTCAGTGGACTTGCCAAATTGAGATTAGGAAAGTTTTCAAATTTGGATTAGGAAAGTAAATGAGCTTTCCAAATTTGGATTTGGAAAGTTATGCCATGAGAATAACATATGTCATCATACTTATCACATTTGCACACAACACATAACATTTACACATAGCACATAGCACCATTTGCATGTAGCACATAACTTCTTTAATGTCATTCATTCATATGCCATGAGACCTTGGAATCATGGACTTAACATTAAGACATCCCAGAAATGAGGGCTCAACATATGGGAACTCAACTAGGGAGTCTTCATTAGCAAACACAGAGTCTGCTTCATTCATTCATACATACTTCATTTCATTTCGTTCATAGGCCAGTGTAACCACCAGCTATACCTAGGATGTAGTTTAAGACTTTCATTAGGTTCGTTGTGCAATGACCCAGAATGACCTAATGTCATTACTTGAATCTAACTCACCTTTTGATTATCCTATCCTAACACCTTTGGTATCATTCATTTCATTATGCGCATCATTTGAGGCTGGCCTCATTCATTCATTGGGAACTTTAACTTTAACCGACATAGATCATGTGAGCATCATGAAATCCAGTGTCTCCCCCACACCAAAAAGAGGTGGAATCACCGGCCAAGGTTACCCAAAAGCATGCTAGCGTACATGGGAATTTAACCCGGCCAGATCCCTATATTGGCAGTATAGGTTCGAAGACTAGGAGATGTATGGAGACCCATACCCGGCAAGCCGGACAGTCTCATCTCATGAGAGTTACGTGAACCTTCTCCCTTCCCGAAAGAAGGCATCACCGCTCATAGCTAGTCTATCGGTGCTCATTATAAAGTTCCATTTCATTCAACTCATACGTCATGGAAGCTGACTTCTAGTATGAGGACATCATAGCTCATTAGATGATTTCTCATCTCATCATTAGTATCAAGTGTGTTAAGCTCAATACCTTCATTAGAGTGTTCATAGAGACTGATCTCTTCATTATCTTACACTCTCATAGGTGAGTACGTATTGGTAACATTTATTTAGGCTCATTCGAGATTACTCTCATCATTTACCTTAATCTTATATCATGTTGTCACTACATTCATTATCATTAACACCTTTGCTTTTCATAGTTACTCACCTCTTATTACGTGAACGTTCATTTCATCATATGCCAATGCACTTGGCCATTTAGTGTATCTTACACTCATACTTAACCCTTCTAGGGTTCATCATTTCATTATATACTTCTTAGATTCACTTTCTTTGAACGTATGTTAGACTTATGCGTCTATACATTCAAGTCATGACACTTCATTCATATTTCGTCTAAGATTATGTGATACAAGACTTATACATCTTGTATATGTGCCAAGATCTTGATTTCGATCTAAGTATGTGGCATTATTCTCGGATATTTTATTCACGTATGACTTATGTATCAATACGGAAGCTTGAGCAAGGAAACCCAAGTCTTGAATTAATTGGATATCATTTATATTTTTAATTGATTTTATTCTAATATTCATAACATTATGACTCTAAGTTAAATCACAATATTAACATTGAAGGATTAATTTTCTCCTTAGTAATAATCCTAATTTGGCCGAAGGGTTGTGGGTTCGAAACCCCACAACCCCTTTTTAATTTTTATTAAGTTCTCCTTGCCCAATTTCGCCTAAACCAAGAGGTTGTGGGATCAAACCCCAACAACCTCTTTTATTTTATTCTTTAATTCGCCTAAGTAGGGAGGTTGTGGGTTCGAACCCCCACAGCCTCCTTACTTTTAATTAATTTTCGCTAGGGGCTGTGAGGTGGTGGGTTCGAACCCCCACAGCCCCATATATATTTTTCTTTTTATTTTCGCTAGGTTGAGGGCATTGGCAGTGAGGTCGTGGGATCAATCCCCCACAGCCTCACTTGCTTTATTAACTTATTTTCCCCTCCTCTAGTTCCAGCCTTGAGGTCGTGGGTTCGATTCCACGCCTCACTTCTTTTTTTTTTCTTTATTCTCCTTCTTCCTTGCTTCCCACGATTCATGTGTTCGATTCCCCCCATCCCCATTTTTTTATTAATTCATTTCGTGGGCAGCAGCTAAGGGGTTCGAATCCCCTTAGCCCCAACACATTTTTCAATAAAAAAAAAATTCCAGCCTCTTGGTCATGTGAGGTCTTGGGTTCGATTCCCCTTGACCTCACCTATTTTAATCACTTTTAAAACTCTTCCAAAATTTCCAGAACCTGCCCGAAATCAACATCACAAGCTGGAAATTTTGATTACCTTTTTGCAGCCTATTTTCTCCACTCTTTAACGTTAAAAGTTCATGCATTTGGAGTAGTGTTTAGTGAGTCCTTTAGGTGCATTTTCATGGAAATATTTGGCCAAGCATTTTTCATTAAATTCAGCCACATTACACTTAAATGAACATCATCATTTACATAAGTTTATACACTTAAAATGACAACCAAAACCATATCAAACTTGAAGCCATAAATCAAAACTCATTTACAGTAAGTTTACATTAAACTTTTTCACATACACACATATATTTTCGGCAACAAAGCTTGTCATTCATATGATTCCAAATACATGTTCCTGAACATATTCATCACGAAAACACATTGCAACACCTAATTTCTACCAGAAAACATACCAACCTATGATTTGATGGGAGCTAATGACAGGGACATGCAACGGGGGACAATCCTAGTTTTCGGATTGAATATTCTGAATCCTAAGGGTCTCTTGGGAAAGGGACCAAGAGTAAGAAGACCCATACCTTTATTTTTTCTTGTTCAACCACGAAATTGCTGCCCAAATCCTCTCCAAAATCAGTCCAAGTTCAACAATTTAACAACAATCGACGGAAGACTCCTCCCCTTTGCTTAAAGTGATGGATTTATGTTGTTTTCTTAGATTTTTTGTATGAGTTTTTCAAGTGTGAAAAACTTCAATATATTTTCTGATTTTGAACTTGTTTTGGCAGAGATAAAACGTGAGAATGAGTGGTTAAACGTGAGAGAGAGTGGCTTTAAGTTAGGAGTTTTGGTTTGGGAATTAGTCAAACTAGGACTCCTTGCTAAAATATTAAATTAAAATCTGATTTTTCTTTTTCTTAAATCAGATTATATTTATTATTTAATTTAATTAATATATCCAATCAAATAAAAGCAAGATAAATCCTTGCTTCTAGTGGGGCTCGAACCCGAGTGACTCCCATTTGCGAAAATGGGTCATTTCGGGTTGCCCCACCCGAATTGCTTTATTTAATTAAATTAATTTATTAAATAATTAATTCCTCAGGGTAATTACAATATTACCCTTGGCTTGGAAAAGACCATTTTACCCTTGGACCCTCAAAACTTAAAATTTCTTCTTTTGAGTCCGGTAAAAACTCTTTCGATTAAATCTTCGTTTTCGTGAGCCTCACATGGTTGGTTCCAACCTTTCCAAGCTCAATTAACTCCCCAAGTTAGTTGGCTTGGTCGTAGTAAGGGTTCTGAGGTCTGGTTCTACGCGTATCAGCCCGTGTGGACCTTGGTCTAATAGCAAGCATTCTTGAAAAACCTAAGTCTTGATCCTATTCATTTTTTTAGGGTTGTTACATTATCCCCCCCTTAGGAACATTCGTCCCCGAATGACACTACTACTTCACGTTGTAATGCCAGTCAGATCATAATAAAAGCACTATACACAGTCAATCAATAGCAACAAAATACGGGGAGGTAAGGAAACATATGCTTAAGAGTATGAAGTCTAAACTCAAGAGCTGAACAGGTGAGGGTAGCGGGCTCTCATGTCGGCGGCCTCAGCCTCCCACGTAGCACCCTCAACAAGATGATTTCTCCACAATACCTTCACTGTGGCAATCTCCTTGTTCCTCAACCGCTTGACCTGTCTGTCTAAGATCTCCACAGGTACCTCCTCATAAGACAAGTCTTCACCAACCCCCAAACCTTCAACAGGTAAGATTGATGCTGGATCACCTAGGCACTTCTTCAACATAGAGACATGAAAGACTGGATGAACCGAAGCTAGTTCTGTAGGCAATGCTAACTCATAGGCCACCTCACCCACACGCTGTAGGATCTCATATGGCCCAACATACCTCGGACTCAGCTTCCCTTTTCTACCAAATCTCATCACCCCTTTCATAGGCGATATTTTCAAGTAAACCTGGTCACCAACATCAAACTCTAAGGGTCGCTTTCTGTTATCAGCATATGACTTCTGCCGACTGTAAGCAGTAGTCAACCTATCCCTAATCATTCTGACCTTCTCTAGGCCTCATGAATGATCTCCGAACCCAAAATGGATGACTCTCCAACCTCGAACCACCCAACTGGAGATCTACACCTCCTACCATACAGTGCCTCAAACGGTGCCATCCCAATGCTGGAGTGATAGCTATTATTATACGAGAACTCTATCAAAGGCAGATGGTCATCCCAATTACCTCTGAAGTCAATCACACACGCCCTCAACATATCCTCCAATGTCTGTATGGTGCGCTCTGCCTGCCCATCTGTCTGAGGGTGAAAGGCAGTGCTAAGCTTCACCTGCGTGCCCAAGCTCTTCTGGAAAGATCTCCAGAAATGAGAAGTAAACTGAGCTCCTCTGTCTGAAATAATAGACAAGGGAATCCCATGCCATCTCACAATCTCATCAATGTAGAGTCTCGCATAATCCTCGGCTCTGTAAGTAGACTTCACAGGGATAAAGTGGGCAGACTTAGTCAATCTGTCCACAATAACCCATATAGAGTCATGCTTCCTCCTAGTCCTCGGAAGCCCAACCACGAAGTCCATATTAATGGCCTCCCATTTCCAAGTCGGAACCTCAATAATCTGCGTCAGACCACCAGGCTTGAGATGCTCTGCCTTAACCTGCTGACAATTAGGACACTTGGCCACATATTCTGCAATGTCCTTCTTCATGCCATCCCACCAATAAATCTGCTTGAGATCATGATACATCTTGGTGGAACCTGGATGTATAGAATATCTGGAACCATGGGCCTCTGCAACAATCCTGGTCCGCAAATCATCCACATCTGGCACACACAGCCTGTCCTGATACCTAAGTATGCCATCACCTCCCAAAGCGAAAGACTCATTCATCTTCATCAGCACTGAGTCCTTCAGCTCCATCAACACGGGATCTAGATGCTGACCCTGCTTGACTTCAACTACCAAGGATGATTCAGAACTAGGATGAACTGAAACATCCCCACTAGTGGAGTCAACCAAACGCACACCCAGTCTGGCCAGTCTGTGTACATCTTTTACCATCTCCTTCTTCTCATCCTCAACGTGAGTTGTACTTCCCATGCTCATCCTGCTCAAAGCATCAGCTACAACATTAGCCTTACCTGGATGGTAGTGCACATTCATGTCATAATCCTTCAACAGCTCCAACCATCTCCGCTGACGTAGATTCAACTCCCTCTGTGTGAACACGTACTGGAGACTCTTATGGTCTGTGAACACATCTACATGCACTCCATACAGATAATGCCTCCACAGCTTCAGTGCAAACACCACAGCTGCCAACTCCAGGTCATGAGTGGGATAATTCTTCTCATGAACCTTGAGTTGTCTAGATGCATAGGCTATCACCTTACCAACCTGCATAAGAACACAACCCAAACCAACCCTAGATGCATCACAATAAATAGTGTAATTCTCACCACACTTAGGCAAAGTAAGCACCGGGGCTGAAGTGAGTCTGTCCTTGAGCTCCTGGAAACTCTTCTCACAAGTCTCCGTCCATTCAAACTTGGCTTTCTTCTTAGTCAAAGCTGTCAATGGGGCAGCAATGGAAGAAAAGCCCTCCACAAACCTGCGGTAGTAACCAGCCAATCCCAAAAAGCTACGGATATCAGTAGGAGTAAGAGGCTTTGGCCAGTTCTTCACAGCCTCAGTCTTCCTGGGATCCACCTCCACGCCCTGATCGGACACAACATGACCCAGGAAGGTCACTGATCTCAGCCAAAATTCACATTTGCTGAATTTGGCATACAACTGATGTTGTCTAAGTACCTGCAAGGTTAGTCTCAAATGTTGTTCATGCTCTTCCTTGGTCTTAGACTAGATGAGAATGTCATCAATGAATATTATTAAGAAAGAGTCAAGGTATTCACGGAAGACCCTGTTCATGAGATCCATAAATGCAGCAGGTGCATTCGTGACACCAAATGACATTACTAAAAACTCATAGTGATCATAGCGTGTACGAAAGGCTGTGTTTGGAATATCTCCATCCCTAACTCTAAGCTGATGATACCCTGAACGAAGATCAATCTTAGAGTAGAAACTAGACCCTTGGAGTTGATCCAACAGATCATCTATTCTGGGGAGTGGATACTTATTCTTTATTGTGACTTTGTTGAGCTGCCGATAATCGATACACATTCTAAGGGTTCCATCTTTCTTCTTTACAAACAACACTGGAGCGCCCCAAGGGGATATGCTCGGCTGAATGAAACCCTTGTCAGTGAGATCTTTTAACTGCAGCTTCAACTCTTTGAGTTCAGCTGGAGCCATTCGTAAGGAGATTGGTTTAGTATCGGGTTCTAATCGATACCAAAGTCAATCTCTCGAAGGGGAGGGACTCCACAGTAAATCATCAGGAAACACATCTAAGAACTCATTCACTACAGGTACTGAGTCTATGGAAGGAATGTCATGATCTAAATCATTAACACTCACAAGATGAACAATAACCCCTTGGACATCATTTTATTGCCTTTGATTAGAAATCAAGGGGTTAGGACGACTCGAATTGTACCCTCCCAGACTAACTCTTCTTCATTAGGAAAGCAAAATCTCACCACTCTACTACGACAGTCCAAGCAAGCATAACAACTGTGAAGCCAATCCATGCCAAGAATAACATAAAAATCATGCATGGGTAACTCAACCAAGTTGCACACATAGTTCTACCACTCACCACTATTGGGCAATCCTTGTATACTCTATCAGTTCTTACATTTCTCCTAAAGGTGTACTAACCACTATAGGATCATGCAGAACTTCAGGCATGTCTCAAAAGTAAGAGCAAGCAGAGGAGTTACAAAGGAAAGTGTAGACCCTGGATTCAAGTAAAGCATAAACAGAAGTTGAGAACACTTGCAGCATACCTGTGACCACATCAGCGGACTTCTCCTGCTCCTCTCTGCCTTTCAGGGCATAGAACCATGTTCCTTTAGGAGGCTCGGCTGCTGCTGCACCCTGTGGATTAGGCCTAGGCTGAGTATTACCTCCAGCCTGACCTCTGTTCTGTGGACAGTCTCTGACCATGTGTCCACTCTTACCACAACCGAAGCAGGCATTAGTGCCCTGTCTGCACTCTCCACTGTGAGCTCGGCCACACTTAGCTCTTCTTCTAGGACGCTGCATCTCACCTCCATTGCCCTTCTTGGGCTCAGGCCTCTCTGCCTCCTCTAGGTGTACACTCCTCTAAGGATTAAATTCCCAGAACTTTGTTGCCCCTTTTTGAACCTTGGCTGCTCCCGGACGCCCAAGTTGTTCCTGTGGCCTCCATGACTGGGTCCTGCCTGATCTTGAGGCCTAGGCCTCCTAGAATCACGAACACCTCTCTTTCTGCGGCTGTCCTCTACCTGCTGGACATGCACCATCAACCTGGAAAGATCCATATGATCATGGAGCATTGCAGATCGACACTCCTCCTCCAGGTCTCCATTGATTCCTGTGAGGAACCTGCTCATCTCATCCCTACTGTTAGAAACCAGGGAAGTAGCATACCTGGATGATTTCAACAAAGTTCAGTATTATCCTCATTCTTGCTATTAAATACTAGGGAAAATAACATACCTTGACAGCTTAACAAACTTCAGGAAATACTCCCTGACTGTCATAGAGCCTTGTTTAAGGTTGATGAATTCCTCAACCTTGGCGTCCCTCATCTCCCTGGGAAAGAATATCTCCATAAATGTTGTCTTGAACAGCTCCCATGTGACTGGCACTCCACCTAAGACACGGCTATCTTGCCACATCTTGCACCAAGTTTGTGCAACATCCTTGAGATGATAGGAAGACAGCTCAGCCTTCTCAATATCCGTGGCCCCCATAGCCACCAATATCTTATGAATCTCATCCACAAACTCCTGGGGATCCTATGATGCCCTAGACCCTGTGAAAATAGGAGGATTCATCCTCGTGAAATCCCTGAGCCTGTCAGCCATGCTACGAACCGTGTGGTTCTCCATCTGAACACCTTCCGGTTGACCTGGCAGTCATAGCCTGGGCCTGCATAGTAATGGCCTGTGCCATCTGGGCCAGAGATGCACTCACCTTAGCATCAGTCATCCCAGTTGTATTAGCTGGCACATCCACTCCTTCAGCTGGAGCCTGGGGTGGAACTCGGTTACCCCCAGCAGCTGCTCCTCATCTCCTCTGACCAATAGCTCTCTAGTGTTAATTCTCTAAAAAACAAAAAAAAATTGATGTTAGGCACGCTCATACACACGAAGAAATTAAATTTTAGGAGAAGCATGATAAGATCAGAAAAAGGGAAGTTTTCCAACGCATCATGCAGTCTATTAATTCAGGATAGTGGAGACACTTCACTACCATGACTTAGAAACTACTCAATGTGGTTGATGTGAACTCAGTATTCTCAAAATTTAACCTATTGCTCTGATACCAACTTTGTCACGACTGGAATCTAGACCCTAGATGAGACCGGCGTCGTTGACCTCACAGAGGTCGCAGACAAGCCTACTTACGTCATTCTTACATTACATAGGTTAATTTTAGCGGAAAATTTGAAACTTTTTGTTTCTTAACATACTTATACAAACATTCTCATAAATACGTAATTGTTCACCATCAACCATCTCGCATTAAGAGAGATAAGCAACTGAAAGAAAATAGTTCAATTCTTATAAAGCGTATAATTGCCAAAATGGCACCAATACATAGTCTGAATAAAACAAGAAAGAAACGCTAGTGGAACATGCTCCACTAGCTCAACTCTAAAACTAAGCTAGAATATAAAACAGTAGCATCCTCGAAGACATGAGGACCTACCAAAACCGGATG
>JAJJBR010002331.1:0-12630 GCA_022817965.1 Solanum lycopersicoides
GTTAAAAAGACTTCTACACGAAAGAATTATCATACATGCAAGACACCATTCTAGAATTGTTATTTTGTTAGATTTTACCTTGTTATTCACCCATGGTTCCCAACAACCCTAGCTATGGAGTTTAGTTACCCAAGGTCATAATTAACAATTCATATTTTAATGGAAGAATTCATGCACTTACTTTAATAGAAAGAATAAAACCAGAATTTACTTGATTAATCACACAAAACACCAACAATCAATTCCAGAAAAAGTGTATCAATTACTGAAATTAATTCTTCAATACTTGAACAAGAGAACTAAAAATTATCAAAAAGTCTAACCCCAAAAACGAGGTTTTTCGAACTATTTAAAATAAAAACAAAACCTAATCAAAGAAGGATTCTATTTACTGAAAATCTGTCCAAACGCGTCTGGGTCGACGGACCTCGTGTCGGACCATCATGGACACGACGGACCGTCATGGCCTCCCTCGTCCCATACTTCACACATTCTTCTGCTGCTTTCTTCATTCCCCTCGACGGACAAGTATGACGGACCATTCCAAGCACGACGGTCCGTCGAGTGTCTCCGTTACAAAATACTTAAACTTCTTGGATTTGGGTACTGGGACTACTCTGTGATCATCACGACGAACAAGCAGGACGACCGTCGAGGCTATGACGGTCCGTCATGCACTTCCGTAGTCCCACTCTTGGTCAGACTTCCCCATCTTCCTTCAGCAACTTCTCTCTTCACTACGATGCCACCTACGGACCGTCACAGCCTTGACGGACCGTCATAAGCTCCGTAGGTGGTCTCTTCTGCTTTCTTGCTCAAAACTCCCGCGTTCATCTTTGGACAGATTTCCTGCAAATAAAGAGAAACTTACATAAAAAATCAATACAAAAAGGCTTTAGACACACACTAAACTTAAGGAAAAAACATTAAAAGTACCATGAAACCACGGTACATCAACACCCTCAACTTAAATTCGTTGTTTGTCCTCAAGCACACTATGACTCACTACAAAATCTTTGTACAAGAGTATCCACATTTTAGCTTTCGCAATCATTTGGCTATCAATCCCATCATTCTCATTACGTTCATGCATGTTATCACTATTAGGCTTGAATCTTGTGGAACCAGACCATGACACAGACTCACTACGCACTGACACCTATCCTCTTCAATTTCTCACCGAGGTGCTAATATTTTCGGTATTGCAACTAGTGTCCTCTCTTCAAAACACATCCTCATTTTTCACACAATGATTTCAGTTTGAGTATAAGGATTACTTTCAACACTACTCTCAGAACAAATTCACAACTCATTTATACATATTGCCATAAGCTTGCCCTTATTTTCATTGCTTTAAGTTTGCCATACAACTCTTAGGATCACAACAGGACTTTCTTAGCTTGTAACATAGGCTCAGGGTCAGGTAGGGTATATTTAGGTATACTTTAGTGACTTGTTGCCCTCCTTGACATATCGGCTAAGCGTACCACCTTTTTATCATTTTATTTTGCCCCATTTCTCAATTTTCTTTTCACCTTCCTGCTTTCCCTTTCTTATCCTTATGTGTAAGTAACTTTTCTCTTTTCTTGTGTTTATTTTGCTTCATATGTATGCTTTATTCATATATTTTTTTTAATCACTTCTGTTTTGTTCTTTCTTTCTCTTCATTCTTTCAACCCCACTTTCCGGGTTTTCCTTATAACAGCCACCCTCAACTCATGAATTTGCCATGCGTCAAGGTTCACAATACCCATGGTTGGGTCAGGGACAAAACAAGGTTGCTTTCTGCATTAGCCACCCTCAACTTATGCTTTTGGCATAAACTGAGGTGCACATGTCCAAGGAGGGACCAGGGCCAACACGTTCCCAGAGAAGATCATTTGGGGTGAAAAACAAAGATCTATTTTAAGCTCAATTCATTTGGATTAAAAAGGGATTAACTTCATTTGGTTTTCTGTTATTTTAAGGCTCAAGATTGACTATTTCGAACAAGGGCCTATGATCCTTTCCTAATTGTTTATTTCGGCTTACTTTTTCAGCAAGTCTAACCATGCAAGTTATAGCTCAGTATCAATGGTGGATCATTCGAATTTTCTTCACACTGACTTGATATATCGTTACACTACTAGATTATCAGACACCTAGTTCGAGTCTTAGATTCAGGGTCATGTAGTAGTGTATCTCTATGTCATGCTTAGGGCCACACATTTATCAATTGATATGCCTAGTCATTGCATCATATTCATTACATCGGGATATCATTTCATGTTTTTCCATCATTCTTCAGAGTTATACTATGTACACAAGATATAAACATGCCGATTCAACAATAAAAGTAATCAGTCTCTTGGGGAAAAAGAACACAGGCAAGAAAACCCCAAGAGAGGATCGTGAATTGGGCTACTCAGACTTCACCCTAACATTCACTTTCCATTTACCCCACCCCCAACAAAAAAGATATGCAATTGTCCCCAATGCATAAAAAAAAAGTACGTGAATGGTCGGTGAAGCAAACCTGAGGCGCAAAATGCCGGCGATCAACAAGCTAGTGGGAACCCACTCCCTCCGTAGTCTTAACACCCTCAGTAGTGTCCTCAGCAGCAACAACACTATCAGTAGTGCCTCTCACTGTATCCACAACTCTGGAGCTAGACGCCCCGGCAGCTAACTCTACAGCCCTCAACGTACGAGCCTCCTCGTCAGCAATCGAAGCTCTCCTCGCAACCTCCATCTCACGGCGCTCCTTCTTCCTCGCCCTAGCCTCATCCTTCTCTCGAGCCCTGCGCCTCTTGGCATGCTCTCGTGGGGGAGGTGGTGGAACATAAGAAGTGGCAAATAGAGCAGCCATCACTGTGTCCTCAGCAGGCTCTGCAGAAGGGGCCTCAGACTCAGGCACCCTAGCCTCTAAGATCGTATCAAGATCAACCCGCAAACTCTCAACCGTAGCCTGAAGGGTCGACATATCCACCGGAGGTGCTGGTCGGGCTAGCACCCGCAACTCGAAAGCGTCTAAGCGCTGATGAACCTCTGCGATCTTCCTCTCTGTGTGCTGTGCCATCTTGCGCTCCATGCGATCCTCTGCCTCAGCAATAGACCTCTGCATCCAAGTCTGGATGTGATGCAAAAGTGTGGCCATCTGCGCCTCGAGTTTCTGGACCCTAAAAATTGGGACCAGGGTGGCGGAAGGAACCAAGCGAGAGGAGCTCGGGGCAGTGCTACTACCCAGGATAGACTCGAACGGGGTAGTTTCAGTGGGTGCAGAAGCAGCCTGGGAAGCCGCTTGAGCATGCTCTATAGTATCTGCCAGGTTCTCACCAAGTGGGGCCACCTCCGAGCAGGCCCTTCTGCGTGGAGCAAAATCATTGGGATGAGGCCGATGTCAACATTGCCCTGCGGGGTCTTGAGCTGATCAATGTGCCATATGGGCACACCTGCGGACCTACATAAAGATAAAACCATGCACGGAAAAGGGTAAGTAGTGGTGACCTTGAAGGCCCTCTCGTGCATGACCGCCTGTAGAAGCCAAGCGAAGTCAACCTCAAAACCTGCCATCATCGCTGCTATCAGAACTGCGCGATCCCATGTAACTATATTATCTGCAGCAGTGGGGGAGAGGCAGTGGCAGACAATCAACCATAGAAACTTTGCCGTGAAGGTTAAGTTAGCCTTCCTGATGGCTCCCTTCGGTTCCATTAGCCAGTCAGCAGCCTTTCCATTAATGGATAAGTGTTGGGCCATACACCTCTTGGTGGTCTCTCTCAGTGATGGCTCACGCAAGAACCGACCCTCTTTAACAATTTGCCACCGGTAGTCGAACTCGGCGGTGAGAGGGGTCCTGGTGGCGTCAACATCCTTGCCGTACAGATACCGGCGGATGGCTGGCAGGGAGATTTTGACCTGTATGCCGCGGACTCTGACATGATCAAGTGGGGCGTGTTTGGCGGGGGCAGCCCGCCTGTCGATCTGTGATCGGAGAGTAGCCACATAGGAGGCGTAAAACTCTCGGACCAACTCCTTACTGTACCGGCCCAAAGCACGAGCCGTCCACTCTAGTCGGTGTCTGGTCAAGAGGATGTGGATATCCGGCATGGTAGGAAGACTACCCGTAAGGACCCGCCTCTTTAGTGTAATGGTCCGTGTCATTACACCCTTATCATTTAGCAGCTTGGCGTCTGAATACACTTGGTATTGCCCGTCGACATACCACCGGTTGGGCTGGTCGGCAACCAGGGCAAGAACTCCAGTCGGTGAGCCTGGGGTGGAATAAGTACTGTCAGCCTCATCCGCCGAGGTAGACTGTGCAGCTGTGGCGTGTGCAGAGGCTTCTGCGGACCCGGAGGCTTCCTCCGACCAAGAAACTCCTAAGGAGCCAGAAGCTCCTACATCTTGTGCAGCTGATCCAGAAGGTGTGCCGGTCAGTGTGCGCTCCTCATCAAAATGGGAGGAAGTGTAAAGAATCATCATTAGTACTAGAAGGAGCAAACAAGACAAGCAAAAACGAGACAAAATACACATAAAATCAAAGTTGTAATAACAGCGCTGTAGTAGCAGTGAAACACGACGGACCAGGTGACGGCCCGTCGTGAGTATGACGGACCGTCATAGGGTCCGTCATGTATTACTTAAAACAATATAGACCCTCCGAAGGAAAGTCTCTGACCATCATGACGGTTGTGCAGGACGAACCGTCGTGGATGTCCGTCAGTGGACACTTAGAAAAAGTATGGAGACCCTTCGGACAGGGGTATCTGACCGTCATGACGGTTGTGCAGGACGAACCATCGTGGGTACGAGGGTCCGTCACATGTGTCCGTTGGTTGACACTTTGAAAATTTTTTGAGACCCCTAGAACTGGGGTCTCTGACAACCATGACGGTTGTGCAGGACGGACAATCGTGGGTACAACGATCCATCGCATGTGTCCGTAAGTTGACACTTTGACATTTTTTTGAGACCCTTAGAAGTTGGGTCTCTGACAACCATGACGGTTGTGCAGGACGGACCGTTGTGGGTACGATGGTCCGTCGCATGTGTCCGTAAGTTGACACTTTGAAAATATTTTAAGACCCTTAGAACTGGGGTCTCTGACAACCATGACGGTTGTGCAGGACGGACCATCGTACCCACGACGGTCCATCACATGTGTCCGTTGGTGGACACTTGGAGAAAAAACATGATGGGGTGTTGGGACGGACCCTATGATGGTCCGTCGTGGTTACGATGGTCCGTCATCGGGGTCTCGTTCTGTAATTCAGAGACAGAACTGGGAATGCCATAATCATCCCGTGTGACTTAAACCAAAGACCCATTATTAACCTACATCTTTATAACCCAAATACCTATCAAACTTTCAATGCTAAAGCACCAATTTCTCAAGTTTTAACAAGACAATTCGTGGGACTAATAACCTAGGTCAGACAAGATTTGGTCAAAGATCAAAGACCCATCAAAAAGAAATATGCTAATACTAATTTAGAAACAATAATGAAGTGTAAATGGGTAGAGTTCAGAAACACATACCTGAGGAGAGGAGAAAACAAGCAAGGGAGGAAGTGACTATGAAGAGCAGCAGACTCCGACCAGCAGAAAGGAGATTTGGGGAGGGGGAAAATGAGAATGTGGGGATTTTGGGGAAGGAAGGAAGTTGAAAAGGGAGGAAATGGGAGAAAGAGGGAAAGAAAATGGTTGAATGAAAGGGTGGGGAGTTTAAAAAGGTTTAAAACTTTTAAACTTCCCCATCCGGGTCGGGTCGGGTTGCTGGATAATGAAGCGAAGAATCCCCGACGACGGTCCGTCATAGGTTCCGTCGCATGTGCCCTAATCTTCAAAGCAAATAAAAAAAACGTACCTGGCACGACGGATTCATGCGACGGTCCGTCGCAAGCGTGACGGTCCATCGATGTATCCGTCAGTGAATGATTCAGAGTAATTTTCTTTAGAATTTCTGGGTGATGTGCTACCTGAAAATTTAAAACCCATTAGTAGAAAATGCTACCATTACTAGAAAGAAAACTATAATTGGGTTAGATGATACATATTGGGTTGCCTCCCAACCAGCGCCTGATTTATCGTCGCGGCACGACTGAGGACACTTGATTACTCAAACTTCATCAAGATGGTTTGCCTCAATCACTTCATTCGCCGATTCTGCATGCCCTATATAGATTTTTATTCATTGGCCATTCACCTTAAACCGTACACCTTCCTTGTTTTCCAACTCAACCGCTCCATGAGGGAATAGTTGGGTGATCAAGTAAGGGCTAGTCCATTTTGACTTAAGCTTGCCCGGAAACAAGCGCAACCTAGAATTGAATAAAAGCACCGAATCCCCAACCATAAACTCTCGCTTCTCGATTTTTAGGTCATGGTACTTCTTCATCTTTTCTTTGTAGAGGGCTGAGCTTTCATAAGCTTTTAGGCGAAATTCATCGAGTTCATTCAACCCATTTAACCGTTGTTCTGCAGCTTCGTTCCAATCCATTTTCAACTTCTTCATAGCCCACATGGCTTTATGCTCTAATTCAACCGGAAAATGACAAGCTTTCCCATATACAAGTTGGTAAGGGGACATACCTATGGGAGTCTTATACGCTGTCCGGTAGGCCCAAAGAGCATCATCAAGCCTCCTCGACCAATCCGTTCTACTAGCGTTCACTGTTTTTGACAAAATCTGTTTGATCTCCCTATTTGACACTTCAACTTGCCCACTAGTTTGAGGATGGTAAGGAGTGGCCACATTATGGCGAACCCCATATTTCTCCAATAATCCCTTGAACAATTTGTTGCAGAAGTGGGATCCCCCATCACTAATAATTGCCCGTGGGGTACCAAATCGAGAGAATATATTCTTTTTCAAGAATGCAGTGACACTCTTCCCCTCATTGTTCGCGAGGGCGATAGCTTCCACCCATTTAGATACATAATCAACTGCTACTAAAATATACTTCATTCCATGAGAACTCACAAAAGGACCCATAAAGTCAATACCCCAAACATCAAATAACTCAATCACAAGAATGGGGTTTAGAGGGAGCTCTTGCTTTCTTGAAATGCCTCCATCTCTTTGGCATCTATCACATTCTTTGGTGAACTCATGAGAATCTTGATGAATAGTTGGCCAATAGTAACCACATTGTAAGATCTTGTGAGCGGTCCGGATACCACTATGATGTCCACCAAAGGGTGAGGAATGGCATGCCTCTAAGACACTCAACATCTCAACTTCGGGCACACAACGCCGAATAAGCCCATCGGCATAGCTCCTATATAAGTATGGTTCTTCCCAAAAGAATTTCTTCACATCGTACATGAACTTTTTCCGTTGATGAAAGGACAAGTCCGATGGAACAATATCGCTAGCTAAGTAGTTCGCAAAATCTGCGAACCATGGAATCAAGTCTTGTGAGGCAGCCAATACATGCTCATCGGGGAACGTGTCATCAATATTAGTCTTATCCCCTAACTCTCTCATAGCTTCATCTTCTAGACGCGACAAGTGATCAACAACTTGATTTTCGGTCCCCTTTCTATCCCTTACCTCAAAGTCAAATTCTTGCAGTAGTAATACCCAACGAATCAACCTCGGTTTCGCATCCTTCTTTGCCATCAAATATCTTAAGGCTGAATGGTCAGTATGCACTATAACTCTAGTACCTAGAAAATAGGAGATAAATTTTTCAAAAGCAAATACTACTGCAAGGAGCTCTTGCTCAGTTACTGTGTAGTTCTTCTGGGCTTCATTGAGGGCTTTACTAGCATAGTAAATGGGATGAAGGATTTTGTCCTTTCTTTGTCCCAATACCACACCAAGGGCAACCCCACTAGCATCGCACATCACCTCAAATGGACTGCTCCAATCCGGAGAAATAATGATAGGTGCAGATACCAGTTTTTCTTTTAGCTCGCCGAATGCTTTAAGACAGGATTCATCAAAATAAAATTTACAATCTTTCTCCAGCAGTTTGCACAATGGATGTGCAATGTTTGAGAAATCTTTGATGAATCTCCTGTTAAAACCTGCATGCCCAAGAAAGCTTCTCACACCTTTTACAGATATAGGTGGGGGAAGTCTCTCTATTACCTTGACTTTACCTCGATCAACCTCTATGCCCTTTTCTAAAATGCGATGACCCAAAACAATACCTTCTTTCACCATGAAGTGTCATTTTCCCCAATTGAGTACTAAATTGCAGTCTTCACATCTCTTAAAAACCTCAGATAAATGACTCAAACACCGCTCGAATGGTTTACCAAACACAGAAAAATCATCCATAAAAACCTCAATAGTATCTTCCACCATGTCGGAGAATATCGACATCATACATCTCTGAAATGTGGCAGGAGCATTGCACAACCCAAATTGCATTCTCTTGAACGCAAAGGTCCCATATGGATAAGTAAAGGTGGCTTTCTCTTGATCTTCTGGTGCAATAGAAATCTGATTATACCCCGAATAACCATCAAGAAAATAGTACCACCCTTTTTCGGCAAGTCTATCCAACATATGATCCATGAAGGGCATAGGAAAATGGTCTTTTTCGGTCTATATATTTAATTTACGGTAATCCATACACACCGTCCATCCAGTCACCGGTCTCATTGGAACAAGTTCATTTTTTTCATTGGGGACCACAGTCATTCCCCCTTTCTTAGGTACACACTGAATAGGGAATACCCAACTACTATCGGCGATCGTATATATTACTCCGGCATCCAACCATTTAATGATTTCCTTCTTCACGACCTCTTGCATAGGTGGATTTAAGCGTCTCTCATGCTCAATACTTGGCTTATGATCGGTCATGAGTTGGATTTTATGAGAACAAATACCAGGAGGGATCCCAATAATGTCCGCAATAGTCCACCCAATAACTCTTTTGAACGATTTTAGCACTTTCACCAAACTCTCAACTTGTTGTTCATTCAGGTCTGATGCAATGATTACCGGCAAAATGTCACCATTTCCTAAGAATTCATACCTGAGATGAGGTGGGAGAGCTTTTAGTTCTAACTTTGGAGCCTCCTCTATAGATGGTTTCGCAGGTGGAGACTCGCGATTCTTCATGTCTAGCTCATATTTCTTCGGTGTAAACCAAACATTACCACGATCAAGAGCCGCGACTATGACCCATATTCTTCAATGCAATCATTATCAAAATTCATTATCACTGCCGCCAGTGCTTCTACACCTATACATTCATCTATTTGTGTCTCGGATGACTTACCAACTTTGTAGGATATAGCAAATACCGTTTGGAGCTCACCACTCTGCCTCATGGACCTACAAATGTTGAAGGTCACTTCTTCATTGTTCAACCGAAATTTCATTTGCCCCTTTTCCATATCAACTAAGGCTCTACCCGTATCAAGGAATCGCCTCCCAAGAATAATAGTCACTTCAAAATTGACTTCACAATCAAGAATAACAAAATCTGCCGAAAATATGAACAACTCCACTTTTACGAGCACATCGTGGAGTATCCCTATAGGCCTTTTTACTGTTCGATCGTCCATCAGTAGCCGCATCGCAGTGGGCTTTGGATCACCCAAACCCAACTTCTTGTAAATCGAGAGAGGCATGAGATTTATGCTTGCCCCAGATCAGATAATGCTTTCGCAAAATGTAATAACCCGATTGTAGAAGGAATAGTGAACGCACTCGGATCTTCTTTCTTTTGCACTAAAGATGTTGTAGCAATAGCACTACAATGCTGCATTCTATCATCATCCTCAAAAGTGACAGATCTTTTCTTTGTAACCAGATCTTTCATAAACATGGCATAACCGGGCATTCGTTCTAGAGCTTCTACCAAAGGGACATTGATAGAAAGCTGCTTCAACATTGTTATAAAACGCCAATATTTACCATCCTCGGTCTTTTTCACTAATCTTTGAGGAAAGGGGGGGGGGTCTATGCATGGGAGTTACTTTTTTAGGCACTTCAGCATCTTTTCCAATGTTATGTTCTACTTCATCACTAATCTCTACCACTTTATCGTTATCTCTCATCACCTTTTCCACATTAGACAGCATAGGTGGGTCAATGGTTTGCTTACCACCCTGAGTAGTGATTGTCATACAGTGTCCATCATTTTTGGATTTTGGACAGTGTTGCTAGGGAGAGTGCCCGGTTGCCATGTGTTCACAGTCGCAGATAATTGGGCATTTGCAACTCAAGCTGCTTAATCGATATTGCATGTGTATCGACTTTCTGCCCAATACCCGCTACATCACTCCTTAATTCTTTAGTGTGCTCATCACTAGCATCGAACCTCCTCATCATTTTGTGCAACATATCCTCAACTCGCGCCATACTACCTCCACCATCCCTAGGAGCAACTTCACGATTTTGAGGAGGAACGTAAGGCCCACTCCTATCATTTCTGTTATCATAGTTACCCCTGTTGAAGTTGTTGTCGCGGTTGTAATTTCCATCTCTAACATAATTACCCTCACGGTTATAGTCATAGTTCCGACCTTGGTTTCCTTGACCTTGGCGCCAATTCTCCTGATTGGAGCCTTGGGCATTCGGTCGGAAACCCCCGTCTGATCATTACCGCATAGGAATCCTCCTCATAATAATATTCATCATTTGGTGGTGGTGGTTTAGACAAGTAGTTCACTGCATTTATCTTTTCTGCACCCCAGTGACATGTTTTAATACCAACCCAAGCTCAGTTCTCATCTGAGCCATCTCTTCACGAATATCGTTGTGGCTGGGTTGTGTGGATATGCACTGCGCAAAGGTATTTCTCCCAGTATCTGATTCCTAGTACTCCATGCTTTATTATTCCGGGAGATTTTCTCTAACTTTTCCGGCAATCTCAGCATAAGGACACTCCCCATAAGAACCACCTACTATAGTATCCAATACCGCTTTATTATTATCATCCTGTCCCCGATAGAAGTATTCTTTCAGTGACTCATCATCTATGCGGTGATTGGGGACACTTCTCAAAAATGAGTGAACCTATCCCAAGAACTTGCTAACTGACTCTCCTGGTAGTGCCACAAAGTTGTTCACTCTGTCTTTGTGATTTAGTTTCTTGGAGGACCGTGTAATAACGTGCTAAGAAAACGTCCCTAGTTGGTTCCAAGTGAAAATTGAGTTATAAGAGCTAGAGTTAACCAAATAGCAGCCTCTCCCGTCAGTGAGAGAGGAAATACTCTTAACCCTATTACATCCAAATTCAAATCAGGCCTCCCTACACGCTTTACACACTGCCCTCACCTTAGCTTATGTGGCATGTGGTCCTCAGAAGGTAGCCCTGAAAACAAACCTCTAGCAGTGAGCATTTGCATTAGACTACTAGTTACCACAAAGGTGTGACCTTCTGGTAGAGGGGGCAAGACAAGTGGCCCATCAGAGTCTGCGAATATTATCATAACCTCTGTAGTATTCTTGAGGACGTGGAGCGGGATTTTTGTCCCCTTTGTGCATCTTGACCAGGATTATCAGGTAATAATCGACCATGACATCAACTGGAGCTGGATGTTCTGGTTTGGATCATCATCATTTATACCCAAGTTTCTGATTCATATTGCGTAGTGTACGCTCTAACTTCGTGATCGTAGGGAAACAAGGGTTCTCTTCCTCTCCGTGTATTTGGCATACAAGGAAGTTAGTTCTGCAAGAATAAAAAACAACAGAAAAAGTAAAATCAGGAAAATATTGACTAAACTTTAGTAATAAGTTTAAGTTAATCTAAAAGCTACTTTCCCGGCAGCGGCGCCAAAATTTGATACGCTCAAACTTACTTCTCAAATAAGAAAGTAAACGGTCGTATCAAGTAAAGAACCAACTAATGAGGTTGGGATCGATCCCACGAGGAAAATAGTTCAGACTTAACTTTTTCTATATTACTACTATTTAGCTAACTATTTTCCAAGAAAACAAAAGACAAAAAAGGGGGTTTTTTTGATTAAAGAAAATGATTAACTAAATTAAAGTAAACAACTACAGATTCAAACTTCGGAGTTAATCAATTAATAAAAGAACTAGGCTTAAGTGTTCCCCACAGGTTCCTAACTTGTAACTTCTAACTATAACAATTCAATCCTAGTATCTTGCATGTAAAGTGATAAGTTATGTATCTCTAAATCCTTGGTCCGGCATCTAGAAAATTCACTCCGCACCTTGGTCCGGCTACGTGTGTTGCTTTACTAACCCTTTCTTTACCTCATATTAAGATTGTATTCGGTATATTTGACTAAGTTATTACCTCGTACCAACCAATACTAGCCTATTAGATAGTCTACACTAAATCTATATTGATAATCTTTTCCTATTATCTACCTCCTTGGTCCGGCAAGTAGCATTAAGGCGAGTTCTAACGTTGGCCATCGTTAAAAAGACTTCTACGCGAAAGAATTATCAATACATGCAAGACACCATTCTAGAATTGTTATTTTAGTTAGAGTTACCTTGTTATTCACCCATGGTTCCCACAACCCTAGCTATGGAGTTTAGTTACCCATGGTCATAATTACACAATTCATATTTTTAATGAAGAATTCATGTACTTACTTTAATGAGAAAGAATAAAATCCAGAATTTCACTTGATTAATCAACACAAAACACCAACAATCAATTCCAGAAAAAAGTGTATCAATTACTGAAATTAATTCTT
>JAJJBR010002332.1:0-21865 GCA_022817965.1 Solanum lycopersicoides
CAATATTGCTTATTTTTTTACAAATTCAAAAGATCAAAACTATTCAAGAATATATTTAAATGATTATATTATATCTACTTCAAACATAATAATTTTATAGTATAAATAAAAAATAAATTAAATGGTAATTTTATAAGACATGATTTATTTTTCATGTGAGGAAGGTTTAAAAAATGGAGATGCGTTTCTTTGAAAAAGAAACAAAAGTAAGGAAAAAATTAAAATTGCAAGAAAATAAATGTAACGATCCTTTTAGTCGTTTTACGAATTTTAATCATTATTTTTATATTAACCAATTTTAATAGCTTTTATAAATAATTTATGATTATAAGAATGAGTGAAATTATTTTTAGATTTAAAAAAAGATTGTTTTGTTGCTAATAATAATAGAAAAAGAAAATGAATAAATAATAATAATAATAATAATAATAATAATAATAATAATAATAATAATAATAATAATAATAATAAAATAATATAATAATAATAATATAATATAAAAATATAAGGGCATGTTGATGCTGTCGTGGAAGTTTTGGTGGGGATAAGATTTGAGAGATTAAAATTTGGAAAAGAAAAAAATGCTCAGGAGGTTTATACGTTTGGAAAGGTGGTCAGGTGTTTGATTTTCTCCATTAAAGTTATTGTATGTAACTTGATAATAATTTGGACCTTTCTTTTATTTTAATTATTCAAGAAAAATCAAGTGTTGGTACTATTATTATTATTATTATTATTGTTATTATTATTACTATTATTATATGAAATTATATATTAATAATATTATATTATATGAAAATTATTAAGTTGTATTATTTGGAGAAATTGAAATTTAACTTTAGGCAAGAAAACGTGGAAAATATGACAATTGACATCAAGATTTAGGAACTTGATCATAAATGAATTTTTGGGTCAAGGATAAACACATAGTAATATAAGTGTTGTGAGTTTTGAAATCTTATTGTGGTCATTTACTTGAATAGATTGCTTTGAGTTGGAAGTTCAACAAAAGGGGAAGACTCAAGTTTCAGAGTGAATTCTTGATTGATTGAGGCAAGTGGATTTCTAAACCATTGTTAAGTGTATGAAATTCGTGTATTTTTCTTGTGTTATGTCTTTGGGATTAATGGGACTTGGGGAAGGGTTGACTTGTCCACCTTGATTAATTCTAATGATGAAAAGGGATAATAAAAGGCAATGTAATATATTGTTTGTGTGTGATGAGTTGAGTATGGTACGAGTACCAGTGTTATAAAGACAAAGTTTATTACTATAGAATGTGGATTGTAATCTGACAATGCCAAAGCATACGGACATTAGCTGATATATTATTCACTTGATTTATTATGTGGTGATTATGTTATTTACTAAACCCGTATAATTGTGATAATTGAGGTGATTATATATATGTCATAGAGACATTTGATTTATTGAGATGTTGCATCATCCCCTTTATTTGATGTCATATTGTGCACATGCATTGACATGAGTTTGGGTCTGAGTAAACGTCTAACACGTGGAGATCGTCCGTGTTGAGATCGAGTTATGATTATTTGGGCACGTGGAGATCGTCCGTGCGATGGAGAAGTTATGATTATAACTTGGGGACGTGGAGATCGTCCGTGCGGAAATTGTTTGATTTATGATAGTGCGTTGAGATCGTCCGCACAGACACGTGGAGATCGTCCGTGTCGATATATGGACCTCGCAAGACCTCCATGGGTCATGAACTCTCGATATATTTCCGAGGAGTATCATGTGTATACAATTGAGAGAGTACTTGATATTTTGAGACATATCATTTCATGGTATCTTATTACATTGCATCCCATGACATACTTCATTCTTTATGATTATATATTTTATTGGTGGTTGGAAAGTAGTTGATAATTGGTTACCTTTATTTGATGAACTTGATCTTATGTGCTGCTGATATTGTGAGTGCCTTTTATTTGAGGCTGTAATTGATGAATATTGAGCTAGTTGATGAGAATATGAGATTGTTAGAATGTTGTTGTTGAGATATGTGCTTGTAAACGGTGAACTGTTAGGTGAGCTGGTTTTATGCAGGTTGTAGTTGTGGAGCTTCGGTTGGGGTGTAAGGATTATCCGTATTTTATCCCCTTACTTGTGTTTAGAGGTTTACTTGCTGAGTACCCTGTGGTTTGGTACTCACCTCTTGCTTCTACAATTATTTTATAGGTTATTAGCCTGGACCTTTGTGATATTTTCTCTTCTCCTTGTCTGAGGCTTCTTATGGAGATTGTGAGGTAGTTGCTTGTCATTTCGGCGAATCTTCTTACTCCTATTTTTGATCTTGTTCTACTCTAGGAACAATGTCATATGAGACTCGTATCTTTCTATTGATTTATTTGTAATACTTTAGAGGCTTGTACACGTGACAATCAAATTTTGGGGATATTTTTGAATTTATTATAAAATTTCCGCATTTTATTGAAATGATTGAGTTTTAGGCTGACTTATCTTGGTGGGATAAGACGAGTGTCATCACGTCCATTTTAAATCGTGACAATAAAGAAAAAGGAATAAGCATATTTTCTTTACCAAAATTATTGTTATCAAATCAAGAAAATGTGTAAAATTCAAGTTTGATGGTAGTTGCTCTATATAATTAATAATTTATTATAATAGAAACATCAATAATTATTTTCGTGATTTAAGCTAATAGCTTATAAATCAAATAAAATCACGAAGGACTTTATTTGATGAATTGAAGTTTTATTGAGTACATTAACTAGTATACATAAGTTTATGAGATGATTCCAACAATACATATAGTTTGATAATGGATATGATGATGACCAAAATAAATGTTATCTATAAAATAAGGTAATATCACTATCAATACATAGAATATCCGGTGGAAAATATTTTCTTAAAAAATGTTTTCTAGAAAATAAATTGATTTTTGTAAGTAAATAAAAATTATTATTTTAAAATTATTTGTATGTAATTTAGATAATTAAAGAGGTAAGGGTGTAAGCTTTTTTTTCTTCTAAAGAATATATTATCAAAATATTTGACCTAGAAAAAATATTTTGGCCAATTGAAAATGAAAAAAAAATGAAAAAAATATTTGACCAATCATAATGTCTATTAATTATTGTAACAGAAAAGTTAATATCTTAATAATACATATATTAGATATAAGAATAAAAAAAATAAAGTTTCCTATTATTCAATTTGACAAGATTTTTTTTTCCAAATAAAACAGGTCAAGTCAAAGATTGTACAAATCTATCAAATCATTAATTAATCCATTTGTTATATTACCAAATATGCCTTTTCAATTAATTAGATTTTAGATTTTCTAACATTTTCTACCTATAAATATTCATATTCCAAAATAATTTTTGCATACAACTTTATTTCGTTACAAGCAAATGGCTAAACTCTCATCAACTTTGTGCTTTTTCCTCCTCCTTGTTTGTGTACTAGGTACATGTTATCAATTCTCATTATCTTTTTTGTTATTGATTTCATCTATCTATCTGTGAAATTTTACTGGATATATTGTTGTTGATAATGTGTATTATGCTATGTTTTTGAACAGGTACTAGCGGAATTCGTGATACGGCTAGCATAGGTGCACATGTGATAGTACCAGATGATCAATGCTTAACAGCTTTGGGTGTATGCAGTGAAAAAGTTTGTGACGAACAATGTTGTGAAAACAAATGTATTAATAGTTTCAAGACGAAAAATCCAAGTGGTGGTTGTGAGACACTCCCTGGCTCAGCATTGAGAATTTGTAATTGTCATCATGATTGTTAGAACACAAAAAAAAAAATCAAAATTTTTGATCAAATACTATATGTGATTAATTTATGCATTCTTATTTGAAATTCGATTTAATGGAAAAACTATACTTCAATTTATATTGCCTTTTCAATATTATGGTCCCCTATTATTATTTTTCGTTCGTTATATGTATTAAATATATATTATTTTGACACTTGATATTCGTATTAGAATTCCGATCAAATTTAGATCGCGCACTATATGACTTATTTCGAGAGTAATATTATCAACAAGATTTTCTCCATATTGTTCGAATTTGAGATCTCTAATTAAGGATGAACTTGAAGCAGTGTGTGTTGTCCTCTAAAAATAAGTATTAACCGAACTTTCTCCATATCCAAAGCTTGAATTTGAGACCTTTGTTTAAGGGTGAACGTGAAACAATATGTGTTGTCCTATAAAAATAAGTATGGTTTATTTTTTTGTAAATGCTTATGAATAAATTCTAGTTGTTTCGTTTAAAGAAGAATTATGGTTTATTTTTTGTAAATGCTTATTAATAAATTCTAATTGTTTCGTTTAAGGAAAATTCTATTCAAGAATATATTTAAATGATTATTTTATATCTACTTCTAACATAATAATTTTATTGTTTATAAAATCAAGAAAAATGTGTCAAATTCAAGTTTGATGGTAGTTGTTGTATATAATTTATTATAATAGAAACATCATTATTATTATTTTTAATTTAAACTCATAGCTTATAAATTAAACAAAATTACGAAGGACTTAATTTAATAAATTGAAGATTTATTGTGTACATTAACTAGTATACATAAGTTTATGAGATAATTCCAACAATACATATAGTTTGATAATGCATATTATGAAGACCAAAATAAATCTTATCAATAAAAATAAGGTAATATCTCTATCAGTACATGAAAAATATTTTCTAGAAAGTAAGTTGATTTTTGTAAGTAGATAAAAATTATTATTCTAAAATTATTGGTATATAATTTAAATAAATAAAGAGGTAATGGCGTAAAATTCTTTTTTCTAGAAAATATATTTTCAAAATCTTTGACCATTTGAATATGAAGAAACTTTAAAAATATTTCCAGTCATAATGTCTCTTAATTTTTGTAACAGAAAATTTAGTATCTTAATAAAACATATTTTAGATAAAAGAATAAAAAAATCAAGTCTCATATAATTCATTTAACAAGAACATTAATATTTTTTCACAATAAGATATGCCAAGTCAAAGAATATTGTACAAATCTAACAAATCAATAATTAATTCATTTATTGTTTTACTTAATATGTCTTTTCAATTAATTAGATTTTAGACTTTATACACACTTTCCACCTTTAAATATTCCTATTCCAAAATAATTTTTGTATATCTTTTTTTTCATCACAAGCAAATGGCTAAACTCTCATCAACTTTGTGTTTTTTCCTCCTTGTTTGTGTACTAGGTACATTTTTTCAATTCTCATTATTTATTTTTATTCTTGAAATAATTCGTTGACATAATTTTTTGCTAATTAATCATTAGATATGATTTCTGATCAACTTTTCATATGTTTGGTTATAAAATATCTTATCTATCTATCTATGAAATTTCACTAAATGTTATTATTGATAACACGGGTTATGTTATGGTCTTGAACAGGTACTAATGGAATTCGTGATACAGCTAGCAATGTGTTAGTACCAAATCGTAAATGCTTAACGATTTTGGGTATATGCGGTTCTAAAGTTTGTGACGAACATTGTTGTGAGAATAAATGTTTAAATAAATTCCAGTCACATAATCCAAGTGGTGCTTGTAAGTTGTTCCCTGGCTCTGGATTGGTAATTTGTAATTGTTACCATGATTGTGATAATTAGAACACAAAAAAAAATGAATAATACTTTTTAATTCATTATTATATGTGATACATTTATGTATACTTATTTAGAATTCGATTTTATGGAAAGACCTATAGCTTAATTTATCTTGCCTCATCTTTTTCTTGTATTGTATGTTATTTTGGGTATTTAATTCGGAGAAACTTTTGACATGAAGTGTTTTTCTTTATGTATAAAGTACATAAATTTCAGTAATTTGGACGTTAATTATATCTTATTCCAAAAGTTTTTAAAATTATAATAATTTCAGATTTTGCAGAACTTGCAAATACATTGTTTATTCATCCAATTAGTGGTGGAGTTAAAAAAATTGCTACTAGTAAGATTTGAACTCACGAACACTTTAAGTTTGTGTATCTTTACTTTTTCAAGGCGCTTGAAATCACTAGATTTCATCATATTGTTTTGTCAAGGGTGTCCAAGATATTTTATTTAGCAACTTTATTTATCATTTTACTTGTATATACGGTATAATTTTTCAACGAAGAGTGTCCAATTGGACACCTTGACATAAGGGTAGCTACGCCACTGCACCCAAAACACAACAAATGATACATAAGTTATGTATATTGGTTTAAGTTTGTAATTATTATGGTTATGTGTCAACAATAACATTTGTACCGAATACTATACATTGTACACAAACAAAGTTATAATATATCTGATAGAGATGGAGTTATGTATCCAAATGTCAAGAGAGAAGGTAAAAGGAGATTTTGTAATTAATTAAAATGGTAGAAATTTTTTAAAATTATCTTATCTTAAGTCATGTAATTACGTAATTTTTCCTTTCGCGATATAAATCTAGATTAATCTGGTCATTAGAGTTAAATACTATATATTTAATTAAACAAGAAAAAGTGTAATCATCTAAAGGAAATAGAGTTTATGAACTCTTAATGAAAATGAATAAAATATTGGAATTACATGAATAATATTGACATATTTCACCTATATATAAATATGTGTGGAGGTAAGTTGTCTCCTTATGAGTTATGACAATTAAGATTACTTTCATATCTTATATAATTGATTCTAAGTTAACTAAAATTAACGTGTAATTGTTCTTATTATTATTGGATACTTTGTGCTTATAAAGAAAACTATGTAGCAAACTAAAATGGGAGAACAAAACTATTATAAAAGCTAAATACTAAAAAAAAATAAAAAAATCTCTTGCATAAAGTTAATGATCATCACATTTAAATGAGTCAGGCCTGTGATCATATGTGTTGATAAAAAATAAGATAAAACTTTAAAACCAAAATTTCATATATTAATGATGCATTTAATAATTTTCTATTATCTTATTATAACTCATTTTGTTTGCTTGAATTTTCTATTATTATATTCATAATTTTTACCAACATTTGGAAAATATTATCAATATGTATATTTAAACATTCATTACAACTGGATTTGTTAACATTATTCACTTTTTAACGATTATTTTCTTTAACAAAATATTTAGCACTTATCACAAAACATTAAAAAAAATTGATTTGTATCAATAAAATATTTTTTTAGAAAAATTGTTCTCGTCATACGTATGCTAACAAATATATTATAATAGATATATTTGATACAGAATATATACAATAACATTATATTCAGTATCTTCTTCTTGAAGTATTAGTATTAGAGTGATGTGGAAAGAAATAAAAACAAAATCTCCTTTTTCTCTCTTTTGAGCCTCTGTGCTTGGGAGTCTTGTAGCTCACAATTATCTATGTAATTGTTATAATAATTGTGCTAAATTAAACTTTGAGGGTCGTTTGGAACAAAAATGAATAACACATGAATTAGCAATGCAGGTATTAGTAATGTATGGATTAGTAGTGCATGAATTAGTAATGCAGAATTTATTTTTATCAAGTGTTTGGTTCATTGTTTCCAATCCCAATTTGTATTTGAAATCAAATTCTTTAAAAATTTCCTTTCCAATTATACCCTTATATTATTATGTAATTGGATCAAGATAGATAATTATCGGAAAAATATTTTTTTTATGACGAAATTCTAACTAGCTATGAGAAGAATAATTTTGTTATCATGTTCCCAATTTTCTACTTAAATTATTTGAGGATAAATAATTTTCATCTAATAAATTGATCACTAATAAAATGTCAATTTTAAATTTTAAAAAGATAAATCAACTACTTTTAAAATTATAAAGACGGTCAACAATTGTAAAGTTGAATAAACCATGTACATTTACACATAAAAAATTGCAAGTTATAATTTTAATATGTATGTAATTTTTTTAAATTGTTCAAAATACGGATAATTAGTGATATATTTGTCTTTTAATTAGTAGATGTTAAATAACTCACATTTTAAATTTGTATTGATTTGAATTAGATATATTTAGTTACAAATAAGTCTCTCTAAATAATTTGTAAACTAATTTATTTAAATAATTTTACTAGTATAAATATAAAACATAAAATCAAGAAATTAAAATAAAAATTAAAAAGATTTGAAGGATATTTTTGGCTTTATGAGCTTATCCCATGATATTATATGCTATGTATTACTCCATCCGTTTCACAAAGAATGACCTAATTTAACTTGACATGGAGTTTAAGAGTATAAAGAAGACTTTGAATCTTGTGGTCCTAAATTAAAATTAGGTCAAATGTACAAAATTGTCCTTTGATCTTGTGGCCTTAAACATGCCACGTGGAAAGTTGTTACAAAAAAAGAAAGAGGTCATTCTTTTTTAAACATATTAAAAAGGAAAAGAAGTTATTATTTTTGAAACGGAGGGAGTACTAATACCTACAAATGTAGGATGTATTAACTAATCCATGGATTAGTTATACATAGGCTCACATTCCTACCAAACACAATATTAAATTATATCACATATAATACATGGATTTTTTTTTTTTAATGCAGCCTACCAAACGCCCCCTAAGAGTAATGTTCATGTTTTAAAAATGTGATTTGTCACATGATTACTTTATCGTTGTTTGATAATCTTCTATTATCTTATTGTAACTTATTTTGTTCACCTCAAATTTATATCTTTACCAATATTTGGAGGAAAAATGCACAAGTATCCCCTCAACTTATACTCGAAATCTCAAAGACACACTTATACTATACTAATGTACTATTATTTCCCTGAACTTATTTTATGAATTATTTTCTACTCCTTTTCGATCTACGTGACACTATCTTGTGGGCCCAATGTGTATTGATATTTTTTTCAAGTTAGTGCCACGTAGGCCGAAAAGGGATAGAAAACTATTATACATTTTCCCAATATTATTATGCATTTTCCCATTACTATACTAAGGTACTATTATGCATTTTCCCAATATTTGGACAATATTATTAATATCTAATACTCAAATGTTCATTACAGTCTATTTTGTTAACATTATTATCATTTTTTAACGATTATTTTCTTTAACAAAATACTTCTTTATCCCCCAACAAAACATTGGAAAAAATTTGACTTGCATCTCCAAAACACATTTTTTTAAAAATCGTTCTCATCATACTAAATAGACATACATGTGCTAACAAATATATAATAATATATATATTTGAGACTCAATTATATACAATAACAACATCATATTCAATGTCTTCACACAGTATCAAGTGATGTTGAAAAAAAATAATCCCAATTTTATCCCTGATATCTTTTAAATAAATTATTCTGAATTGTTTGTAATTGGATACTATTATACTTTAATTTATGTTGAGAAATATAACTATTTAAGTTCCAACTCTATTTTTGAAAAATGCAAATTAAATCACTACACTTATTAGTTATTATTATCATTTATAAGAGAGGCAAAAAGTCAAGTTTATTATAAAGAAAGAGATTAGAGTGTCATTATTTCTTTTTACTTTCAATTTTTGAAAACTCTTAAATTATCAATATATATAACTTACGTCAACACACCTAGATAATTCGATCTTACAACATATCTCCTCTTAGGCAAAAAATGTCTAATTGCTCATCCACTTTATTCATGTTGCTCCTCCTTGTTGTTGCATCAGGTACTTTTAGACATATAATTTCTTTCGAATCGATCTATAAATAATCGTTCAATTCTAACCAACGTTCGATATAATTTATGATTTTTTTTTTTAGGTACAATGGTGCTAGCAAAAGAAACATGTATGACTTATTTAGGTCCATGTGCAGACACAGATCCATGTGATGCTAATTGTTGTAGAGAAAAATGTTTGGAACAATTCAAAGACAAAAAGCCAAATCCATTTTGTGAGGAAACAATTGCTGGAGATCCTCGTTACTGCAATTGTTACCATACTTGTCCTTAATTAATTGAATAATTTAACTAAGATTAATGTTGTTTATGTTTTAGAAATATGAACACTTTAATTGTTATTATTGGTTTGAACCAAATGTTATATTTAATAATATATCATTTGCTTTTATTTTCTCCTTTTTATATGAAGATTGTGTGGAAAAAAGAAATATATCAAGGGATTTGGATGAATATCGTTCTAAAAAATGAATCTTGAAATACAGTGGCAGACCTAGGATTTTTAGGTTATAGACGGTGTAAAAGTAGCGGAATAAAAAACATTACGAAGACATGTTAATTAATAGTGAGATTCAAATTTGGGCTCAACAACACTAAAAGAACCTTAAGCACTCACCCAAGAGCAGTGACGGAGTTAGAAATTTAAATAAGGAGGTTTAAAATTCAAATAAATAGACACACGAAGTAGTCGAAGGGGGTTCGACATCTACTATATCTACCTAAATAATTATTTTAATCATGTACAAATAATATAATTTTCCACCGAGGGAGTTTGGACGAACCCCCTAATTATAAGGTGGCTCCGCCACTGCTCAAGAGCAATGGACAGATTATTAGATGCTCTATGTTGATTTTATACAAATATCTCTTAATTTTTACACACACACACACACATATATATATATATATATATATATATATATTTCGAGATAAGGCAATGGGTGCTCGAGCACTCAAACAACTCTATGTGGATCCGTCCCTGCAATGTTTGAGTTGGAACTAGATCGAACTTTAATGCATACATCAAACATTAAGTGAAATGCATAAGTTTTATCTTTTGCATTTTAATCCCTTCAGTAAAATTCTGAGAAGTATGGGGATGAGAAAGTCAAATTAGATCTAAGTATAAGAGTAGATAGTATAATTGTGTCAAACAAAAATTAAATCTTTGACTAAAATAAATTAGTAAGAAAATCACATTCTTGTCTAATTAAGTCAAACTTCAGAGATTATGTACTCTATATAATGTTTATATCACTAGATGAACAAATTACAACATACTTTGATTATTCAATTTATTAGAAGAATGAGTAATTCATCAACCACTTTGTGCATTTTGCTCCTTGTTATTGCATCAGGTATGCTATATGTATCCTTTAATATATATTTTCTACGTCGGTTTAATTTTTTAAGATAACATCGTAGAATAGCAATTTAATTCATATAAGCGCTTGATATATTAAACGTAAGATGACTATAAGATTAATTGGATATTTGTTTAAATCTTGTACCTATACATATATAAAATAGGTAAGATCACTTTTCATATTTGCTATGAGTTTTACACACCATTTGAAAAGTAATAGAAAATAGCCACACTTTATGCAACAAATAAAATTCTGATTAAAATAACTTTACTCAAAAAACGAAAGAACTTATAAAGATTTGCAATTTATGATTGAACTTATAATGATTTGAACCCCATGAATTATTCCTTGATTCTAAACCTCATTAACCATCTATTTTATAAAATATATACAATCGAAATATATCAATAATGTATATTTCAATTATGTTGATAAATCAGATGATCGAAAAATATATTTATGCAAGTATCTCATTTTAATATATATTTTATTTTCTTAATAGGTTTGGTGGTGCTAGCAAGAAAAGATGGTGTAACAAATAAGAAGTGTATGACTAATTTGGGCCTCTGTGGTACGGGGACTTGTGACTCACAATGTTGTCAACAAAAATGTTTAGTTTTTTCAGTCTAAAAATCCAGTTGCAATTTGTCAATTAGTGCCTGGATTTTATTTATGTAATTTTTATCATGATTGTGATTAATTAAAGTAAGATTAATGTTCATGTTTTAGATATTATATGAAATGTGATAACTCAAATAATTATTATATCGTTTATATTTATTTGATGTGTTATGATAATTTTCTATTATTTTGTTGTAACTCATACTGTAAATTTGAATTTTATATCACTATTCGCTATTTCTAATTTTCTACTAACATTTGAGCAATATTATCAATATGTAACACGTAAATATTTATTAAAATTCAATTTTTTAAAAATTATTAGCAGTCTTTAACAAAACGCTTCTCACTCACTGCAACGATCCGAACCGTTGTTAATTAGAAAGGACAAAACTTCGCAAAAAAATTTGGACCCTGTCCCGCTACAACGGGCTAGATGTCGCTGGCGCGGTGGCGGTGCAGCGGGATAAGTTGCCGCTGCAGTCACATACGTGAGACAAAATGTAATTATGTAAAATTCTATTTTTCTCCATGCATCTTCCTAAAAAAACTAGAAAAGTCGTAAATTACCCTAGAAATCTCAGAAAACCTCTAAGGTGGGGAAGGAAAGAAAAGAATATTTCTAGCGTGGGGATGGTGGAACCTTGCGAATTCTTGATCAAACTCACTGTCACGAATCCGGACAAGGTGGAAACAAATTCATAAACCTCGTACAACCGCTTGGCGTCTAGGTAGGTTATGTTTTATGCATTGAGTAATTGTAAATCTGTGTTTACCATGTAGTGTATGAAATCAATAGTATGACTTATGTGTAGACCTTCGTGCACCAAGTGAATTCAGTGAAAAGTCGTTATTGTCACGACCCGAGAGCACCCTCTAATCGTAACACGATGTACTCGACCTCGAAGAGGTCTTATACAAGCCTCATAGCATTCATAACATTCAATCATAAGGAAAAATGGCAAGAAATTAAAACGTTTCATTTAAAAACCATTCACTTTAAGAACACGATATATAAAATCATAGCGGACGCCTACATCTCGCATGACCATCTACAGTGGCGGACCCAGGATTTTCGTTGAGGAGGTTCAGAAAATAAAAGTATAAACATCTAACTAAAAAAAAAAAAAAACTGAAACAAAAAAATGTAAAAAATAAAACGCCAATCCAGGGATTCGAACCCTGTACGTCGCGCGTAACATTGAGCTCAGCTACCGCTGGGCTATCTCATCCATTTGTGATTTAGGGTGTTCAATATATATATATCAATACAAATCCATAAAATTCACCTTAGATATACAATGTATTTTTTTATCGAGGACAACACGTGGGTCCGCCCCTGACCATATAACCAAGACAAGAAATCTAAAGATAGGGTCACAACCCTTCATAATCGAAAGACTTAAGCAAAACTAGACATAACCTATTACAAATTAAATACAAAAAACTTCTAAAATACTTGTCCCCGAATCATGAGAACATACACTTTGTCTTGGAGAGCTCCTCCCAAGCCCTTAAATCTAGAACTCTATCACTTGTCAAAACCTACACTTGTAGTAAAAAGTAGAAGAAATATGGGTTAGCACAATTAAGTACTAAGTATGATGATCATGCAAAAAACATGCTTAGAAAGGGACATTTCGTTTGAAAGTCATGCATATGTCATTATGGTAAAACTTCATAATTAAGAGCATATTAGGCATAATCTCCGAAACTAATCAACATACTAATCATATCTTAAAATTAGGACATATTCAACATACAAGCTTTGAAAAATACATATTTATAAGAATAATAAACGTTACATACTTCACATAAACACATTAAGATCATACCATAACGATAACTCTAAATTATACTTGTGCAATGTATGAGTAGCATCCCATAATACTACTCACTTAAGTATTCCTTAAAGCCACCCTAGACTAGGAACATTCATAATTATCAAGTCGAAACAAGGAAGTAACTTGTAATACAACCCAATCAAGACATAATTATAACATAAAATACATAAGTCAACATTCTATATATAACTTAATTAAGAGTATCATCATTCATTAGATATTAAGAGCCTGTTTGGATTAGCTTAAAAGCTGATCAAACTGACTTAAAAGTTGGATTTTGACTTATTTAAGTGTTTGACAATTCTCAAAGTGACTTATTTTAAGTTAAAAGAAATGTATTTTAAGCCAAAATTTAAAAGCTAAGAAAGGGGTGCTTTTTTATTTTTAGCTTAAAAGCTCTTTTAAGTTGACCAAATGTTTTACCTTTTTGCCCTTAATTCTTTTATTTTTATTTTTATTTATATTATTATTATTTATTTATTATTATTATAATAATTATTAGCATTATTAATATTTTTTATTTATTATTATTATTTATTTTATTACTCTTTATTATTATTATTATATATTATTATTATTATTATTATTATTAGGGAAAAGGGTTAAAAATACCCCTTAATTTTAGTTTATTAGTTGATTATACCCCTACTGTTAAAGTAAAGTTATTTATACCCTCGCCGTTACTAATTTCACTATTTATACCCCTCAATTGATGAAAATCCCCAAATCAAATAAAATTGATCTGATTTCTTAAAAATGACCCGTTCCTCATTTTAAACCATGCTCGACCCATCTGTGAAAACATGCTGCCACAATTTTTGTAACTTACTTTGGTATTAATGAATCTTTCCTCAATTTTACGTACAAGGCTTCTTCTTTTGATGCTTTGTGCTTTCTCTTTCCTTTTGCAAGACACAATCTTGAGTTAAATGAATTATATGATGAGCTTGTTCATGATATGAAAGAGATATTACTTGAATCTGGTGAATCTCTTGGATTCAGTTTTGGTAGCAAGATTTATCAATCATATATATCATTTCCTTCAAGAGATGGTGGCTCTAGTGATGATGCTTATGCTGCAATCCAAAACCCTCTGAAATTTGACGGGGTGGAGGTCATTGATACAATACAGAAGATAGGGGATGTTTCACGGATGGGTTGGACATGGGTTTAAAATGAGGAACGGGTCATTTTGAAAAAATTGGGTAAATTTTGTTTGATTTGAAATTTTAAGGGTATTTCAGACATTTTGATTAAAAAAAGTGTTACGAACACTTATTTGCCAAACATATCAACAATTTTTTTTTTTAACTTCAGCACTTTTATCCAAACACATAACTACTTATTTTTATAAGTTCCAACACTTTCAAAAATACTTTTTAAAAGCCATTTTTTTAAAGCCCATCCAAACGGGCTCTAAGTCAACATCCTTAATAGCATACTGTAAGACATAATAGCACAACCACATAAGTAACCCTAGATTGCACTTTTGCCATGTTTAGATAAGGTCTCATAACCCTACCTACACTTAGTACCATCTTTGGACTACCATGCTCATACCTATTATACATTAGTCTCATCCATCGTTCATACACATAGTAAAGGACATTCATAATCATGTTCATATTCATAATTCATAAAAATTCTTCATACTCATAGCACATAACATGATGCATATTCATAGTGAATAAACATAATGCATATTCATAGTACATAAACATAAGAGGAACACACCATGACTCCTCTCAAAGTCCACTTGGGCCATGTATGAATGGCATCCCATACTACCACTCATACTAAGTAGATCCTTTTGAGGAACCATAACATATAACTCACTTTTGTATTCATAATTCATATTATTGTTTCATTAGAGGAAATATAACCTTAACCGACATAGACCATGTGAGCTACATATAATTCGGTGTCATATGATCCTACACTGACAGAAGGCGTCCTACTTGCCTAAGGTAGAACTAACATATTTAGCTTTAATGTGGATCCACTAGCTAATACATATGCAGGCACATAGTTATGAGATAGGATATTGCTTCTAGAAACCTGGCCTAACTGGCGGGAGAGTTTCCATCTCATAAGAGCATATGTAGAAGACCTGGCCTAAAGTAGCGGGAGAGTCTCAAACCCATTTACCATATCTGCTTGGTGCTAAGCATTATTTTCAAGCTTACACATAGTTAGTGTGAATTGCATTTACATATGTGAAGGATAATTTATCCTTCATTCAGCACTACTCATAACATAGCTCATTGATTCAATAAGGTGAGAACTACCTTTCACCTTTATAATCGTAATATACATGTGAGGAATCTCTTTACATACATTCATAATGTTTTCATGAGAACTACATTTCAATCAACACAATAGTATCATGATAGACATGTACATTTCAATCAACACAATAGTATCATGATATACATGTACATTTTATATTTCATAATGTGTAAAGGTGCATATGAGAACTATACTTTCAATTGACACCATAGATACACCATAATAATATTTATGCATGAGGTGTGTGTAATTGTCCCTAGTATGACAAAACAACAACATTACCCTCATAGGCACTTCCCTTTCAAAGTGTTCATAAGCATGTACATATTATCATAACCATGTACATATTATCATAACCATGCATAATCTTCATGTATTGCATTCAAGGATTTATAGACCATGCAACTTAACACATCCACATTCATTATACTAGACATCAACCTAATCGTAATTCAATTAGTTCATTCATTCATTGCATGTGTATACTCATATAATCATATTGCAAGTCACGTGAGTATAATTCTTCCACAAAAGCACTATATACAATTCAACATGCACTACAAGTAAACACCTCCACCATAAGTAGATCAACCAATTCATATATATAAGAATCTTAAACATAAGATACCTTCCTACATCGCCTTCAAGGTCATACTTCAAGATTCAACACTTACAATTTACCCTTCAGAGTCATAACTCATATCGTGAAATCACACTTAGTATTACTACTTTAAGCATGAATAAAACAATACTAATTGACTAAATTAACATAGATACAATTCTGAACATTCATATCGCATCAACAAATCCATCAAAATTTCATAAAATTGGGTTCATGGAGAAGCACATGGGTTCATGGGAATCTATCATAAAATTCACCATTAAACATCAAATCATTCATAATATAGAGAAATTAACTCATAGAATTTCGTTTTTGAAAGAATCCATGGCTAGATTTTTGAAGAATTACTCAACTTCGAAAATTAGAGTTAGAGGGGTTCATGGAGAAAGAAATTTCATGAATGGAAGTTCCCATACCTTAATACATCAATACAATAATAATTATCCATAATAACGTATAATTAATGATATGAATCCATAAACTAATTTCATATAAACACCTAATATTCATTACACATCCATAATCAACCAATTTTCAATTAATTTAGAAGTTTAGAGGAAATCACGGGTTCTTCAAGTAATTCAATGTAAAATCAACTCATAATCATCAAGATTGATCAATAATGAAGGATCACCATATTTATATTAAAGAACCTTGAAGAAAATTGATGAAGAAACCCTTTTGAAATCCTCAAATCCATGTTTCCATGACTTCTTCTTCCTTGAGTTTAGAGAGAGAAATATTAGAGGAAGGTAAACTTTTTAATTTGAGGGTCTTTTTGAAAGTGATTTTTTCTGGGGATATTTTAATATGAAATTCCTTGTATATTTATTTAGAAATAATATAAAATCACTTTATAATTGAACTTAAAAATAATATTTACGAAAATGCAATTACACATAAATACTTAACCAAAACAATTAAGGAAATGCTTAAGAAAGCATTTAAGGTCCTTGAAGTGGTCCACTAGCCTTGAACCCTCCCTTAAACTTATATTTAGCCAAATTTTTGAAACTTTTTATATCTCTAATTTATACATAAACTTATAAGGTTCATACGTTAGGCTCTAGTTCAACCTATTATTTTGCGAGTCATTACAGTTATAATTCAACGTAATCGGGATAGTACTTAAGTAGAGATTTTGATGACCGGTCAAGATTTCCAGAGTTGTTTTCTTGAATAGATTTGCTTTAAAAATAAGGAAATCCGATAGGGTAGAACAAGATTATGAGCGTACACTATGTTCAATTTTGTAAAGTCGTGAAATTGATGAATTTTGATGAATTAGGATTAAACTCTAATGAAGAACTAGGGCTGAACTTGGTCTATTGTATGTTAGGAATTGAGGAGTAATTCGTAGGTAGTGATTGTGATTTGATGTTGATATGATATGTGTTTGTAATTGTTTTGTTATAATGCATGCATATATGCTAATGTTGCATTATTGATCACCCTAATCGTAAATGAGGATAATTGAATAATTGTATGCCATGAATCACCTCTTGTTGTATGATCTTGATGATGTACTTGTGATTGTGATTGTAGTATGTGATTGCGGATCAAATTTCCACGTTCCGACAAGTTAACTTGGATCGAGCTGCCACGTTCTTGTTATGCCGTAATTTTACCATATTTAGAAAAATTACTTTTTTGAAATGTTTCTAAGTATAAAATAATTTGAGAAAAATACTTAGAAAAGAGTCGCCACTTAATTAATTTTTTAAAGAAATTAAGAAAACTTAATTTAAAAGATCTAACAGATTAAGTCTTAAAAATATTTATAGAAAAAATGGGTAAGAAGTTCTTATTTACGCTTCAAGAAGGTTTTTAAGGCATTTGAAGCGCCCGCTAACACACGGTTATCCTAAGACTTGGTTAAAATAATTTTTTGACTATTTTTTAGGAAAATGATTTGATATAAACATAATAATATTAATTTAAAATATTTAATTAACTTGAGAAAATAGTTAAAAGTTATATATATTTTTTTAATTTTTAAGAAAATTGTACTTAGTTGAAACATTTGAATTAAAATGCAAGTGACTAGAATTTTAACAAAACTAAAATTTATTAGAATTTACTTGACTTATTTGTAAAATAATAATTTAAACTAAATTGGTTAATTTGAACATGAAATCCATTTTTTAATTAAAAATAAATAAATAAATAAAAGGTTTTGGTTAAATATATCGAATAAAAATGTAAGAGTTGATAAAAGTGACTTATATCAAAATAAACCAACATAAAGAATATAGTTCATCTTTTGAGAATTTAATTAAGTCATTTAATAATTCCAAACTTAAAGTTAATAAAGAAACAAACAATAAATAATCATAAGCAAATAATTTAAGAGTAAGGGAGAGAGGAAATTGGGTCAATTGGGCCTGTTGCATTGTTGCCTGAAAAATTGGGGGGTTGACCCATTTCTTCACCCTTTATATTCAGCATGTATACTGATGTATATCAGCTGTATATTTGCCTTTTCCCCTGCGTTTTTGGCTTCCAAGGAATATGAACAACCAATAGCAGAGAAAAATAAGATTTAAGTAGAGAAACGACATTATCCTATGATCAATACAACTTACTTAGAGCTTAAAGAAAGACAACATTTGAAACTCGAAAACCCGAACAGGATAACTTGATGAAAAAAGAAAACAACAAACAGTAAACATTTTCTACTAAAATTTAAGCAAAATGGAGGCATAAGCTTGATTAAAAATGGGGTATGCTAGGCTGTAGCATGGTCATGAGATTCAAAAACAGAGAAAAACAGTTACTAAATCAACAAAACAATAAATAAAACGACAAACGACCTTCATATTCAACTAGTTTTCAAGGTTCTGCCTTGTGTTGAAAAGAATAAAAACATTACAGCACTAAAATGAAATGAAAACATTTTGATAACACTCGAGAAACTCAATAGACAAACAACAATACCAATTACAAAACGGCAAAATTTTGAATCGAGACTAAGAGTAAGTACTGAAATTCCTTCAGTAATAGACATAGGATATTAAGGCACCAAGAACTCAAATGACAAACATAACCACGGCTAGTAAGACTATGTTGAAAAGAGTGGGCTGGGAATATTGTTAAGAATATGGGCTGCTGGAACATGAATTGGGCTGAAAAAATGGCCCAAATTGGGTCTTAAAAGAATTGAAACTCAAGCTAATAGATGGCTACATTTGCAAATTGAAAATATAACCAATTATGGTTAGAACTTAGCCGAACTGAAATAAGTTGGCGAATCCGAACAAAATCTAAATAAGACGAATTTATAGAAATTAACTAATGAACTTCTTAATCTTAATGAAGTGAAATAATTAATCCAATTATAAAATAATCAATCTAATTGCATACTAGCTAACTCGAAATTATAAATACAACTTTAACTAAAGTAAATTAATAAAACACTTAACTAAAAAATATAAAATCATTTTGGGATGATTTTCGAATATTTATAAAATAGACTAGTTATATACATAATTTATAAAAAAAACATATATATTTGAAAATTATAAAAATGCGACAAAACTATTTAAATGAATTGCAAACTATATATTTATGAAATTTTAAAAAAACTAATTATTTTAAATCGTTTGAAACTGAAGAAGCTCGATGATTACTACACAATGTGGAGGTCCAAAATTGGGTGTCAACAGTTCTGACTCAACAATTGCCACGTTCCGACACAACTATTGAATCGGGTTGCTACATTCTAGCAACACTTGGAATCAAATTTCCACGTTCCGGCAAGCTAACTGTGTTGGTTTGGGTTCCTTGAGATGACCAACTACTTGCGATTAATGTGTGTTGCGAGGCATGTTATATTCGATATCGTGCGTGTATGAAATCTTTGACGATAGGGTGTAGGTGGACTTAGGTGTATGCATACGAATATGTGATGGAGTGGATGTGTTCAATAATGTATACTTGTTGGGAAATAGAGAAAGGTCAAGGGGTTCTAGGGACGAGTGGTGAATAGTGAGGGGTGTTCGTTTGGGTAAGTACCAAAAGATAGTTCGCAGTAAAAGATTTTTTTTATTAGATATTGATTTTTATTATATTTGTATTTCTTTAATTTTTCGTATAAACCTTTGGGGTATGAGGATTCTCTACTTAGGATTTAGAGTGGGTGCTTGCACGATCCGGTGAGTTGGATCGTGACACTCACCAATAAAATGCTGAAAAATGTTTTCAAAAAGTTGTTTTAAACTTTTTTGTTACTTGTATACATTAATATATATAGAATATTTGGCACTTATTTTTTTATTATATATGTGTATATATATATATATATATATATACTATACTATACTTTTATATATTAGGATTGTTTGTAATTGAATAATACTATACTTTTATATTTTAGGATTGTTTGTAATTGAATAATATTATACTTTTATATATTGGGATTGTTTGTAATTGAATGATACTATACTTTTATGTATTAGGATTGTTTGTCATTGAATAACACTATACTTTTATATTGACAAACATAACATTGAATTTGTAAAATCTATTTTTGGAAAATGCAAATTAAACCATTACACTCATTATTACTCTCTTCGTCCGAAATTATTTGTCATTGTTTCTATTTTTAGAGTCAAACTATAAAAACTTTGACTAACATTTTAAGATGTATTTTTTTATCATATTAATATGCAAAAATTGTAATTTAAAGTACTTTTCATGTAGTTTTAGAATACCTAATTTTTTTGTTTAAAATATCAAATTAATGTGATCTAATTTACCTTTGAAAATTAGTTAAATTGACTTTCGATAAGCGCAACGTGACAAACAATTCCGGACGGAGGGAGTATCTGAGAAGAAAAAATGTCAAGTTGTAAGAGTGCCATAAATGAAATTTGACTTTTGAAAACTTAAATAAGAATTTATTTTTAGAAATTTATATATATAGAAGAACTCTCCCATAGTTTTGCCATTGCTTGTGTTTAATAGTTCAAAATATTTTAGTACTCAAAAGGAAAATGTCTCTCAACTCACAAACTCTTTTGATTTTTCTATTTCTCCTTATTGGATCAGGTAATTTACATTTTTATTTGTTTTATTCGTTTTAATTTATTTGGCCTATTTTGCTCTGCACAAAATTTTAAATGTGAAAAGAATTTTTGAATTTTATGATCTAAAATTAAAAATATATCAACCTTTCTTGTATATGTATATAGGTTCAATGGCGATAGCAAGCGAAAATGCAACACATTGCTTGACATATTTGGGCCCATGTGGTGGAAGTTGTGACAAAAATGTTGTCATGACAAATGTATTAATAGTTTCCAGGGTAAAAATCCATATTCTATTTGTCAGTTCATACCTGGAAGTTCAGCTCGTATATGTAGTTGTTACCATGATTGTTAATTAACTAGAGTTTCAAGATTAATGAAATA
>JAJJBR010002333.1:0-17572 GCA_022817965.1 Solanum lycopersicoides
ACAGATCAAGCTTTTTACCATGAAATTATGTGCTCGTAAAAAATAGTGGTATCATTGTTGCAAGTTTACCAACAAACTTTCATTGACTTTTTTGGTGTGAACAGATCCTCCCCTCATCGAATCATATATATATATATAAACATCTAAGCTTGATTCGGAATACAACCAACAACCAATGGAATTTCTCACTAATGTTTACAGGGATAATGACTTCGTCAACTCTGTCCCAAGGAATGTTAGCAAGCAATTTGAATCCTCTAATGCACTGTCCAACATCGTGGTCGAGAGAAGTGGATCTCATGTTGCAATTTGACTGTCTCCATTGTTTCTCTATGTTATCAACACATGTCATAAATCAATAATCAACCGTACTGTATGATGTTGTTGTTGGAGAATACTTTGTCTTCTTTCGCAGATAATACACAATGTTATTAACATGCTGTTACAAAAAAATGCATTAAAAATGTTTGCAATACAGATTCTTGTTTTGATGTACGTTAGTAAAATTAATGTTTTTGAATCTGACGCATTTAATTATCATACATATAAACTTTATACCAATGTTATTCAGAAATCATTCAATATGCATACAAAAAATGACTTACCTCGTCTTCTCATGGCCTGCCCGATTGAATCATTATGTAGAAAAAATATTTCTCTAATTTTTACAACATCAAAGTCCATTTGAGGTTCAAAATTATTTTTCACCTTTAAATAAACTGATTTCCGGTGAATATTAAAAAAAAAGTGTATACAAATTGATTGTGTGATATCTAAATAAAAATATTTGCTTTATGAACACATATACCTGTCACGCCTAGATGTAACATCTTTGAAAACCCATTTGTTGAACTCATCAATCAACTCAACTGCAACCACAAAATCATTATGACTTTCAAACGGATGTTTGGTTCAAAAGAAAATAGAAACTCTCTTTAAATTTCTTTTGCCTTTCGACAGTCGAATGTACGGAGATGAGTCATACTTGTCGGGATTTCTAATTCTTAATTGCACATCTGGAGTTGTAGTAACATTAAGAATTGGATCAAGTGCAACAATCTGTGTCATAGTTAAAATGTTGGTGGTTTTGAATTTTATGATTCAAGTACGTCATCATTGAAAACAACACCAATATTTTTGTCATTTAACTTCTGTGATTCATCTATATAAGATAAAATCATAATTTCAAAAAAAAAAATTATAAAGAAATACATGTCATACTAAGATTTAAACTCATACCATCCGGGTTTGAAATATGAACGTATTGACGCATTGAAACGGAAGGCTAATCCATTGGAGCTTTATCAGATTCATCAACATTTTGAGGGGCATCATCCTAATATTTGATAACATATAAATTCAATCATAATGTAGTGTGAAGCAAAATTATATATGTTTTTAAACATCAGTATACATGCATTGATGTTGCCTTTCACAGATTTAATACCATAAATGAACCAACATAATACATTGAAAAAAACAGATTCATAATTATACAGTTTCATCATAATCATTCAACAATTATACAATATCTATACCTATATAAAACAAACAAACTGTCTCCGAAAATATATACAATTTGATCATACAAAGTTCATACAGAAAACACACAATCATACAACAATTGATTTGAGTTTTTTAACTTTTTGAAACTATTTAATATCAACAATATACATGTATTGATGTTGCCTTTGACATATTTAATACCATAATTGAACCAACATAAGACATTGAACAAAACAATTTCATACATTATTAATACAACGTAGTCATTCAATAATCATTCAACATTTACACTATACAAATTTCATATAGAAAATACACAATGATACAAAAATTATTTTCGAATTTTTTAACTTTTTGAAATCATTTAATATCATATAATACATGTTGGTTCGTGCTTGATGTAGGTTGACTTCTTGACGACTTAATCTTGTCAATTATGAGCTTATGTTTTCATTTCAGCCATGTGTTTGTCAACCTTATTAATAGATGAAAAACATATATTAGAAGAATAAAATATTACAGACAAAAATGAATATTAATTAATTTAAAAGGAATTGAAATATAACATTATCTTTCAACTCTTTCAATTCCGCATTAACCTGTAATTAAAAAGTAAGATAACTGATAAGTTTTTTGTAATAAAAAAAACTCTTAAATCATAATTTTTTATTAATTGTATATCTCAGCAATTTATACCTTCAACTTTGCATACTTTTGGTCAACGTCAACACCATGCTTTTATGATGTTCCTTGATCTTCTGAATCATATTGACTTGAAGATTGACGTAAAATATTTTGATCCATGACATTAAATTGTTCTTCAGTAAACACAATATTTCTGAATTTGTGCTGCAAAAAAAAGGATGTGAAAATTATAAACTATTACAAAGGTAATAATTTATAATTATTACTAAATAATGTTAACTAAAAAATGACCTGGTTGCCATGTGTTATGAAAATCGTATTCTTCAAGTCCTCAAAAAAGATAATGTCATTTGTTGTCTTCCAATTAAGAATATGCGGTGGGCGATTTGAAGCACGAATAACAATTGTGTTGTCGAATGGATGACAACACTCATAAAATCATATCTGCAACGCTATATGAAACTGACTGAATTTGAATGACGTAGAATTTTTCAGCAACTTACGATTGCATGCTTTATGAGTTAGTTTAAAACACTCATTGCCCCAAGGAAAGTTGACATACTGACCAGACTCAATCAAATCAAAATACAATTTGGGAATGATTGTTTTAGAGGGCTCCGAAACAGTCAAGAATGAAGAAATGAAGTACAACATTTCAATTTTGAAAAGGTCATCATCCTCAAAAACGTTATTCAGTTTAAACTTATGAAAGAAGTCTAACTTGAAGACTTTGTTCTTATCCCCAAAATATTCTTGGATCAGTCTATTTGGAATAGACAGATCCGAAATAAAATCAGAAAGTGGTCCAGATTTAAGCCCGATTATAGCAATGAATTCCTTTATTCCAAAGGTAATTCTGTCTCATTGATGTTCACAACAAACATGTCATCTTTGATATTTTCATATTCAAGAAAAATAAATGACGCATCTTCATATTGTGAAAAATACCAAACGGTGTTTGTTGAAGGAATTGTTGAAACCTCTCCTGTCTGAGGAAATTCAACAAATCAGCAAACACATTCATGTTAGTACATGAATACCAATGGGTGTCACATTCTTCCCATTAAAATCGTTAATACTAAATTAGTACATATTTTATACATATAAAAAAAAGTATGTTCATACAAATAAAATTCATGTATCATACACATGCATATCAAACAAAACTGCATTCATAATTTATAGAAAACAGATTACTTAAACATTTCATACAGACATTGTTAAAAAGTTATACACAATTTATACAAAACATATACATGTAAATCAAACCAAATTGCAATCATAATTTATAGAAAACAGATTGCTTAAACATTTCATACCAATATTGTTCAAAAGTTATACACAATTTATTCTAAACAGATTAGTTTATATTTCATACAAATATTATTCAAAAGTGATACACAATATATTAGTTAATCAATTCATAAAAAATGCATACCAATTTAATACACAATTGATATCAATATTATTCAAAAAATGTATACAAAAAATATTAGTTAAATAATTCATACACTTTGCATACCAACATAATAATTCCTCTTATACACACACTTAAAGACAAACACATCAATTCATACACAATTCATACAATACTAATACATACTGTGATTATCAAAAAACAGTATTTCCATCAATCAAAATTTTGAGTCACATACATAATCATTTTATCCAAACTTCAAATTAAATATATTATTACTTACGCTAACCACTTTTTTGTCTTGTTTTGAAGTTCGTATCTCAGATTTCTTCCCTTTTGTTGGTGTTCTTGTTGATTGTTTTGAAGGTTCAGAAGATTGAGCAACTTCAACATTTTTTTTCTCTTTATTATTTCATCAATAAAGTCAGAGTTAGATTCAGAAGTGGATTCAACAATTTTCCCCTTCCTCTTCTTTCCCTGTTGATTTATCGGAGACTTCTTTTCTTTGCATCGTTCTTTCTCTCTTTTTGAACCTTAGATTGAACAGAACTATCCGTCGTCGTCGCCATATTTACAACAGTTTTAAGGGGTGGAGTTTGGGTTAGTATATTGAACGATGAAACATGAAATTCGTCAGATGAATTCCGTTCAACAAATCGGCGACTTTTGCGGGGCGTTTCAATCAAATTTTTTGACATCGTATAAGAACGATAACAATATAGATGAACGGTTTAGAAAGTTGGGTAGTGGAATGTTGGGAAAGACGACTGACGTGTGGTGGTGGAGAAAGGCGTGGAAAAGAAATTGGTGGGTGTAACCTCTGATTAGGTGTTAGTGAGGGGGTTGTGATTGGGTTAACGGTAAAAAGGAATCATGATAAAATTAAGTCCCTAAAAATATGTAACTGAATATTCTGTTTTAAAAAATGAAACTGTAAATATATATAATTAATAAAATAAATGAATTTAAAGAGAACGTTTTAAAAAGGTAATTGCAAGTAAATTAATTAATTTTAATTATAAATAATTAATAAAATAAATTTTAAACAGAATAATTAATTTTCAAATTAAATTATATTTGATTTTTAAATAAACATAATTTTAATTGATATGTTATAACCCGTTTATAATATGCTATAAGTTATAATATTTTTTAAAGTATGTTTATAATCCGTAATATATACCCTTAAATGTGTTTATGGTGTTATTTTTACACTTAAATGAGTGTTGATTTTGTTTGATTATGTATGAATGAATAGTATCACGGGCTTAAACAACTAAAACACTTAAAAGGACAAATAAGTAAGGCTTAAATGCAAGTAGAGACTTTCGTCATTTTAAGCAAATATAGCAGAAAAGAAAATTGAAATAAAATAAAACCATTTATTTGGCTGATATTTTGGGTTTTGAAGTAAGGGCTGAATTGATTTATTATTATTAGATATAAAAGAATTCAAGGTACCAGGTTCTTTGAAACTTTAATTAATTTGAAATTGGGGAACAAAATAATAAAGTGAAATTTACATAAATCTCATTAGTTTAGGAGTTAATTACTTAGATACACTCTAATTTGTAATATTATGTATTTTATAAGATTTTGGTGCCTCTTGATACGTTCAGATTCATGTATTTAAGATATATGAGGTCAAATTTTAGATGTAATTTGTTGTATTAGATAACTTATATCCAAATGGATTCACAAGTATCCAGATACATAGCAAATCTCGTTCGTCACTCTCCCATGTATTTGGTATCCCAGATACATGTGAATCACTCCAGATACATACAAATATATGTGTCTACTCAGTATTTTGTGTGATTCGCATATGTCTAAGATATATATGAATCTCGCTCACCTCCCTCCCGTATATCGCTCGACTCTCCCACTATTTTTGTGTTTGGGGTAGCAAAAATACATGTATCTATGTGTAAGATACATAGGAAACTCTTAATTGATGGTAAGATACATAATATTTTAAAACGTATATGTAATAATAATATATATGATAGTGAAATATGTCTAATTACTTAGTTTTCCCAATAAATTATGCTTATAATTAATTTCTAAACTTCTTAATTTTAACAATATAAGATAATTATTTTGTTTTAGACTAGTTATTTTAAAAATAAAAGTACCAATTACATCAACTAATTAGCAAAATTAGTCAATTTTAAAGAAAAGATAGATGCTTAATTAAAACAGTTTTTTTTGGTAAAACTAATAATTTCATATTGTTTGAAATTTAAGAAGCTTAAGTTAATTAAATTGTGGGGCCAAACTAGTATCAACAATGTTTCATAAGAAAAAATTAGGAAGCCATATGAAAAAAAATAATTTTTTTCATTATTTCAACGAAAATATGCTTTGCAATATGCATTTCCAATTAATTGAACTGCATTTTCTCACCCCACTATTATATGGGGTTGGCTGCCGATTCATGCCTTGTCAGACATGAGCGTTACCGGGGCCGGCCTTAATGAGCTGAAACTAGATGGACTGGCCCAATTGACCGGCTTAAGACTAGTACTAATTTTGCTTTACTTTTTATTTGCTAAAACAGATGCAAATTACAGATTTTTGAATTGATTTACCAAACTCAATGTTAAATCAACAAATAACTCATAAAATAATTTGAACATACCATTATGTAGGGGTGACAATTTCAGCCCATATTAATAAAATGAGTCCATTTTGACCATATTTAATGGCTTGGATCACTCATATTTTAGTTGGTCAAATATGGGTTTCACACTATTTTAAGAATCTCTACAAATATGGTAAAAACGGGTTCAATATGGTATCCATTTAATCCATATTAGATCACTTATTTTCACTTTCACTTTCACTCAAAATTCTTAATTGTGCTAAAAAAATTAATATTAATTTTTCAAAAATTTAATTAATTTTCAAACTTAATTGAAAAATAATTTTTTTTGTGGAAGGCTGGACTGGGAGGGGGGGGCAAGGAGATAATTTTTTTTTTTTTGCAAAATAGATAAAAATTAGGGGTAAGTTGGTGGAAAGTGGGGGGGGGGGGGTTCCCGGGCGGAGGGGATAATTTTTTTTTTTTATTTGTTTTTGGAAAATAAAAAAATTAGGGGGTACGAAGGGGGGGGGGCAAGGGTGCACGGGGGATTTCCCGGGGAAGGGGTAAACTTTTTGTTTTTAAAATAGTTTTTTTTTTTTGGAAAACAATTTTTTTTTAAGGGTAGGTTGGTGAAAGGTGGGGGGGGAGGGTATGTGGGAAGGGGCACATTTATGTTTTTGAAAAGCAAATTTATTTAAATAGGTTAGAACCATTTGCCCAAACCATATTTGATCAAATCCATATATGCACATATTATATTTGGATGGATTGTAATCCAAACCATTTTTTTTAAATCATATTCAACCCATACAAATACGATCCAATCCAACAGTTTGTCACCCCTACCATTATGTGTAGTCATGACATCATCTTATAGATTTTAATGAGAATGTCATTTAAAAATTAATTGTTGAATTGCTTAACCAAACTCAAGGTTACACCAACAAAATTCATCAAATCTTCACTTTTTGATTTTGTTGGGGATGTCCTAATAGGTGGTTCAGTAAATGATTCTTCACAAGTATTCGCACAACTTACAACAGCAGAAGCAATAATCTTTGCCCAAAAAAAGTCAGTTACATCGAAATCTTTAATTGCTGTTGTAGCAACATCTATCACACTATCATAATTTTCCTTACAAATTGGAAGGCATTGTATGAGAACATGTTCTTTTGCTTGCTCTAGTAGATTTGCGACTTCATTATAAATATTTTTTGTCTTTGCTGAACATTGTTGAAGTAGAATGCGCATCGAATTTTTTATCAGCAGAAAAAAAAGTATGAAAATCACTGTTAATGCTTTCAAGGAATTCATCTTCACAAGTACATATGTATATTAAGTCATATGTCAAGTGCTTCTTATAGCTAGAAAATAGAATATTCATATTTATTTCAAAGATTGTGGTAATTATATCATTTCCTTTTAAAATAAACTAGTATCAGTAAGTATCCTCTTTTAATTTAGGCATGCAAATAGTCTAATGTTAATTCACTCTAAATATAATTTTCAATCAATTTTTTCTTAATCTGACAAGTAACTAAGTACAATAATATGGAAAAGAAAGTGCAAGTTATCAATTATGTTTTGTGAAAGGAAAAAAAAAAGAATTGTCAATATTTCGGACACTCATATTTTTTTTATCACTTATTACTTAATTTTAATTTTTTTTTATCACTAATTACTTAATTTTAATTTTAATATGTCAGTGATATGTTTAGATGTAAAATTAGAAAATTTATAAGCAATAATACGTTGTTATTTTGTTTTCTTTTAATTTTTATTTTTTAAATTCATGTTTCTTTTTTAAAATATTAAAACAATTTTTCAAAAATGAAAAGTGAATGTAACAAATAATAAAAAGAAAAATGGTCATACAAAGAAGGTAACAAGGAAATTTCGATGGAGGCATCTACTTGAAAACAAGAAAATACTTTGTTATTAGCTACAGCACTGTTTGATGAGAAAAACTGGTCAATAAACTTCTTCTTCATTTGCCATTATTTTGATACCAATTATGACATTGATTATATTTATTATATTGCCTTAATAAGCTTTTCCCAAAACGAAATTTGGAGATGTCGTACAGTTTTTTTAACTTAAAATCGTCAATAAGATATTTTCAACTTAAAACTGGTCAATAAACATATTTTCAATTTAAAACTGGTCAATAAATATATTTTCCTAGATAAATTTAATCTATGACATATTTTTAAAGATATTATCATAGACATGCCTGAAGCTATTTTCATGATTTTTAATATTTTCCACATAAAATATATATTATATTTAGAGCTGTATTAGAATCCCAAATTTTTTTTCCTTTGAAATTTTTTTACCAACACAAAATGTCTCATCAAACAGTGCTGTAGCATTTCCCCTCGGTATTTAAACTTGAAATATTAAATACAAATTAGATTAGTAGTTATATTCTTCAAATTAATGACCCATAAACATTGCATATGAAAAAATGTTAACTAACTGAAATGATAAGCTATTAGATGGAATAAAATAAGGAAGACTAAAGCCAATATTTTAACTCATTGAATGATTAGAAATTTGACAGAGTATATTAAAAACAAAAAAGGTCAAGGAAGTATGCCATATATTATCATACAAATTCAGCTTGAGATTGCTGAATTACTGATTACATATTAATTTTTGAATTGATTTACCAAATTCATGGTCAAACTAATAAAATTCATAAAATCATCATCTTTTGATTTTATTAGGGATATCCTAGCTGGTGGTTCATTAAATATTTCTTCACAAGTGTAAGGAGCACTCGCAATAGCAGTAGTAGAAGTCCTCGCACCCACGAAGTCACTTGCATCAAAATATTTGACTTGAGACTTCATTATAAATATTATTTGTCTTTGTTGAACACTGTTGAAGTAGAATACGTACCAAATCTTTTTTATCAACAAAAAAACTTTTAGGGTCCGCTCTAAGAGCATCAATATAAACTTTGAAGTCACTAGAATGTTCGACAAACATCTTCTATCAAATCTCTCAGACGAAAAAAGTTACAAGAGAAAGAAAGATCATGAAAATCACCGATAATGCTTACATGGAATTCATCTTCACCAATAAATATATTTTTGAGTCATATGTCGAGTGGTTCTTATAGCTAGATCAGTACATATTCATATATTTATTTCTTTTCCATAAAAGATTAGCAGATATTATTGGGTCAAGATTATGGTAATTATATCATTTCCTTTTTGAAATAAACTAGTACTATTAGGAAGTATCGTCCTTAAATTTAGGCACGCAATAAATTAATATTAATTCACTGTATTTTTAGTAACATACATATTTAAAAAATTAACAATTAGAAATGCAAAATGTGTTGAGAATATAATTTCACCCAAAACAAAGCTCTTTAATTACTTTGTAGATGTTATTCTATTATTTGTGGAAAGAAAAGAATGCATAGTTTATTAAAGTTCATAATCATATTTAAATTCACTCCAAATATGATTTCGATCAATTTTTTTCTTTTACTAGCCATTATACACAAGGGATAAAGATCCAGTCAAGTATAATCAGATCAAGTAATGTTTAATGACCTTATAGATTTATGCCATGTGTATTATATGATTATTTATGGTTGAGATTCATTTAAATTATATACTCATCTTAATAATAAAAACAACAAAGTTGTCAAATATTTTATTTTTTAAAACTATCAAATAAAACAATTAAGTGTATACCTAAGCTAATATTTTCGGAAAAAAATTAAAAAAATTAAAGATTGAAAAAGAAAATTTAATATACCTGATTGAAAGTATTTGTATTATCAAATTGAGTCTTATCGTCAACTCTCGATTCGCATACCCGTCAATTTAATTTTTTTTTCTTAAAAAAATAGCTTGGGTACACTTAATTGGTTTATTTGATAGTTTTAAAATAATAAAAATAGTTGACAACTTTGTTGTTTGTATTATTAAGATGAGTATATAATTTAAATTTATTATTAAGATGAGTATATAATTTAAATGAATCTCAACCATACATTATTATATAGTACACATTACATGAATCTATAAGGCCATTCAACATTACTTGACCTAATTATATTTGACCGGATCTTTATCCATAAAGAAGAGTCTGTTTGTCATTATTGCTAAAAAATGATTTATTGTAAAAAACATTTTTTAAAAATAGCTTTCAGAAACATATTTTTGAAAAATAATTTGTGTTTGGCTAATTCATTTGAAAAATATTTTATATAATCAAATTGTATTTGAAAAATCTTTTTAAAACAATGCTATTCAAAATTAAATTACGATAAAGAACAAATATTAATGTATTTTTAATATTCAAATTATTTTATAGAGAGAAACTAGTTTATACATTCATTACAAAAATTAATTTTAAATTTTTATTTATATTAACTTAAAATACTCATATTTTAAAATTTTCAATCAATATTTTACTTTTTTTTAAGGGAGGGGTTGAGATCTTTAATTGTTATTCTTTTTTCTAATCTTGCAAAAATATTATTGTTACCTTTTTTTCTAATTCTGCAAAATAATATGTAAAATAATAAATAAAATAACAATACTTAAACGTAAACTAAATATGAATTTATTATATAAATATATAAAATAAAATTATTAAATAAAACTTAAGGTAGGAATGAATTAAAATTTAATAGAGGTAGGAAGACAAATATCCTATGAAAGAATCAGGATTAACTAAACAAATTAAATATAAACAATGTACCCACAAATGAGATTATGGATATTCAAACATAATTCGTCATAAGTAGTTGATAAAAAAAAAAAAACTAATATAGTGTAATGATATCTTTCAACGGTGTAGGATATGTTAGCAACTTATCAAACTTGTATAATTTGTGTATACATTACCTATCTCTTGTTGATAGTGTGTTTAGGGGCCCTTTTGTTTCATAGATTAAAGAGCAAATATTAATCCATAAAAAGATGAAGCATCATGTACATTTTTGCTTATACGGTGCAGAGAAGATTGTAGAATTGTGATAAAAATATTCTCAATTTTTATACGTGATCAGCTATTAAAGATCCATCAATAAAATTTTAATCCCAATGAAATGACCTATAAGTTCAATCGTTAGTGGTGTTCGTAGCGCAATATCAACAATTAAAAAAATATAACAACATTATAGTAATAAAAACTACTTAAAACATAATAAAACATAAATAAATAAAAACAACAATTCTCCACAATAAGTTTTTATAAAATTAAGTTCATAAGAAAATAATGAATAAATTCAAAAAATTCCGACTAGAACTAAAAAGATGAAAAGAAAATATGAACGTTCAATTGAATTCTTACTATGCAATTATAGTTCACTTGGATTGTTTAATCGCACATGCCATGCGCCAAACCAACGAAGCAAGATTAGTTATCTTCCTATGAATTTATGATTTATTTTAGTAGTAATCATGTATGGTTTTTTTAGATTATTTATTTATATATATAATATTAAAAAAATTGACGATGTAGTGTTGGTAACGCCCTTTGATATAAGGTCGGTTCGTTCCTGGTCACAATTTAACATTTTAATATTTAACTTTAAAATTTTGTTTATACTCTTAAAGAACTCATTTATAGCCACACAAATGATCCATGAATATTTCTAGCCACAATTTTTTTAAAATTATTTCTTTCTTAATCTTTGTACAAAAGTCAAATAGTATCACATAAATTAAGACGAAAAAAATAATAAGCAAAAGTTCAAGGTAAAAGAAGATGTATTTGGTTTATTAATTTAAGGGTGACATTGGGTCGAGCAATCGGCCCAATTCACTAATTATGGAATGTGGTCACTCTGTGTCTGGGTTGGATATTGGGTTGGGGTTATCTGGTCCTACAAAATCGAGTTTTATTGGATTTGATTAACTTGTGCAGTTTCAGGCCATATTGCTATTTTCTTATAAAAAATTCAAGTATTTTTTAAATCACTTCATGAATGTTAGTTCTGTTAGGAGCGTCGCTCCGAGTGGATCCTGTAGAGCGCGATCCAGATTTAGTCGGAGCTCTAATGTGATTCGGACACCGGGTGAAAACCAAGAGAATGTATAATTTTAAATTTTAGAATAAACAATCAGGCCGGATTGTTAATCGGGTACTATCAAATCACAAATAGTATTAGTTCAATCGATTTGGATTATCGATTGAGGTTTGTGCTCGGCCGATTCCAGATCTTCAAGGTGAGCTGACACTTTACGACCCACAAGTCTTGGGTTGGTTCAATCTGAGCTACTATCGGATTCGATTCGTTCTTGAAGGACTCCGCCTAATTGACACTCTTAGATTAATTTAGGATCGTGCATAAAGAGCTTGTAGGTGATGAATCAACATGAAAGTCACATATCTTGTATTTATACCTTGTTTTATGAGTGGAGATCCAAAAGAGAAAAAAAAAATTACATTGTATATGTAGGGTTAAAATTTATTTTACGTATATATTAAATATTGAATCTTATTGACACAGATAGGATCAAATTTGTAATAACTATAGTAGCTTTGTGGCATCTTTCATTAAAACAATGGCTCTTCTTATTGCGTTCAACTCCTCCTTTACGTATCTAAGTTCAAGTAAAATTACTGTGTTTTTAAAAGCTATTTCATTCAATATCTTCAGCTCATTTCATTCAACTCCTCCACAATTGATTTTAAAGCTAGATAACAAAATTGTAAATGATTTTTAAATTCTCTCAAAATTTATTTTGAAATGATTCGAGATTTGATAAATTCAACGTGTAAATTTATAAAACTCACAAGCTCTCTAAGAAATGGTCCAAATGCTACAATAATCAAGAAAATGAAAATGACATTTGGCTTTCTAGGAAAAGAGCAGTAAAAATGACATTATTCAAATATTAATTTCCTATTCGTTGGGATAAAGTTTTTCCTCTGCAGGGACCTTGTGCAGTAAACCCATTATTAATTATATATTTTATCTTAAATTTCAATATGATCATAGATTAAATTATTTCAACAAGTATAATCTATGATGTCTTTTTTATTAAAGTAACATAATTAGGTTTTCTAATAGAAAATTGCAAAATTTTCACCCTAGTAACACAAAAATCACTACTGAAAAATTTATCTTTTGATCAGTGGTGATATATAATGTCATAATTAAGTGGTCATCGATCTATTTAAAGTTGGAATAACTATAGTTAATCACTACACAAACTATTTCTCAAAATATTATGCACAATATCTGAAATTAAGATATAAAATTGTCAATAATATGATTTAGTATACTATGATAGTACACTCAATGATAATATTTCGACAATTAAGGACAATCACCCTTCTCTCATATTTTACATTGTTTTAGTAAATAACACCTTTGATAGTTGTATGATTTGTATTTTACTAGGATAAAAGAAATATTTAACACAACCTCTATATTTGTATGACAGAGTTAATGCAGCTGGCGGCGTTAGTGATGGTCCTAGTCATTCTAAATTAGTAGTAGTATTTGTAGCTAAGCTAGAAAAAGGGCAATTAAAAGGAGGGGGGAGGGGGGAGGGTATGATATGGAGGGATATATATTTACTATTATTTTCCTCTTATCTTTGATTTTATTATTGTTGTTATGAAAATTGTTTTGATCATCATATTATTTATTATTATTATTACAATTTTCTCCATTTTATTCAATATGGTATTCCACTTCATTTTTTTTTTATTATTAAAAGTGATTTTGTCATTCTCAACTTGAGTCAAATGTCTCATATTATCTTAATCAACTCCTTAAATGTTCAAAATAGCTCAAGTCATACCTAAAAAATTAATTAAACCTAGTAGTAGAAGAAAAGATATCATTTTGTCAGTTTTCCCCGCAATTTTGGTATTTTAATTTTCGTGTGATCAATAATTTTCTTTAACCAATTTTGACATATTACTTTCATGTTGCATATTAGGTAATTTTATATAGATATTAATGTCATTGGTGTTTTATTTAGTATCCGGGATTGAGTGTTATTTAGAAACTCTACTAGCAATAGGATCAAATGAGGCAATTGAAAGCAATAAGTAACAAATTAATTAAATCTTGGCTGCTATTACTGATCAAAGTTTAATTGAGCTTTTAAATCCTAATTAGCAATGTTAACTAATTAATTAGAATTTTCATATGAAATATGACTACAAAAGTTAAAAATTGAAAGTTGAAACTGCATAATATAATAAAATGTATCCACTTACTATTCTAAGTTTACTTATTATTATTAGATAGATAAGAGAAAACATTGATAAATGTGACACAAGTTCGTAGGAAAGAACTAGTAATAGAATTGCGCAATTAACTATAGCACCAATATTTCATACATAAAATTGTAGAAAAATGTAAAGTATATATTATTATCTTAAGTTTAAATTTTGTTCAAAATCAGTGCACTGTATCTATATGTCCGTTTAAATCTAAATTATTCACTTATCTTTTAGCGAAAAACATTATTTATAAGAACTCCCCCACCCCAATTAATAATTGTTATTAATATATTGAGTGATGTCATAAATGGTTGTTCACTCGAGTCTTAACCGTATATATATATATATATATATATATATATATATATATATATATATATATATATATATATATATATGGTCTCCTATAAATAGGTTTTTGCTAAAGAATAAGAAGAATCATATATATTAGTAAAAGTCTAACATGAACCCTTCAAATTTATTTTCCTATAAATAGGTGAATTAATATCATCATAACATAAAAGGGGTATGTTATATTGTTGATAGTCACAATCATGTGACACAACTTTGATATAAAAGTTGGTGAAAAAATTCATGATTTCCAAGTGAAAATGACAAAAGAAATAAATAACAAATCGTATCGACATGAGGGGTTGATAAAATAACGAGTTCAATTATAAATATAGGGTGAAATGAAAGCCACATTATTACAAGTTTAATGACGACACAAATATTAAAACATTACTATATTTTTACTTCTTTAATGACTCGAGCCCACAATTTTAAATTGTAGAGTGCTTAACATCTACGAAATCCGTCTAAGAAAGGAGAAATATTACGAAATTGTACTAATATTCTTTTAGACTTCTTTTTATCCGTGCAACTACTCAAAGATAAATATGACTTATAGGCGAAGATCCACCAATAAACTGTCCGATTCCGTTTCCGTTTTATAGTTACTTTGGCGCATCAAGCGGTCATTAGTGACAAGACAAAACTTTTTATTAAGGAATGATAGAAATTTAAATACGAAACAGTTACAAGATGATAAATTAGAGGCGAAAACAAAAGGAAAGACTAATCTTAACCTACTTTATTTTCGTTGTTGTCATTTATAACATGTAATTTCTTCCTCTTATTTTCTATTCCATCTAGCTTCTTAAAAAGTTCTTGTGCATTTAGGTAAAATTAACTTCGGAAAAAAAACAAAACATAATATCTTCTCGATTTTAAAAAGTCACTTATTTTGGAGGATATTACAAAAGCTAAAATATCATTTTAAAATGAAGAAAAATACAAAAATATCTTCACAAAATGAAAATTTCATAAAAGTCACAAGTTTGATTCCCTCCAAATAAGAAAACATAATAAGAAGAAAGTAATACCATAACTAATCTAGAAATTAAAATGTTACTACAATTATATATTACCTAGGTAAGTAGTTGTACAAATGATAGAAAATTTCAATTCAATGAAGATGACATTTAGTTGTCCAATAAAGGAGGCTTTTGAAAATGACATTTTACAAATGTATGCAATAATTTAAATATGCAAGAAAGAGTAAAAATTTACTACAATATAAAGGAGGGGATTGTTAAGCTTAGATAATACTACAATATTAAGAAATAGTAAAGCTCTTTCACTACCAAAAAGAATTGTTACTTGATCATCAACTTTACAATGGCCATTACGGATAATTTTATCGGTATCTTTCTTTCATATTTATAAATTATGGCTGTAATTTTTTTCTATATATAAGCTCATCATATATTTAATTTGTTTTAATGCAGGGAATATAATGATGTTGTTTTTCGCTGCAAATATAGTTGTATGTGTTCAAAATTAACTAATAACATAAACTCCGTATAACGCGGTAGTTTATACAGATGGGACTGGAAATTTCAACACGAGTGCTGGGCAATATTGGCAGTCCCTGGTCACAGTGTCAAGCCATTCTTCATAAAAATTAAGAAAGGCACGTATCAAGAATATATTAGAGTTGATAAAAAAAAAGATTAATATATTCCTGATTGAAGAAGGGATGGATACTACGATAATAACATGTAATTGAAGTTTTATCGACGGTAACAAAACTTATGATACCGCAACCGTTGGTAAGTCTCTCTCTCCATATATACATGATTTTATTCATTTTGATGAATTATAATTGTTTCTTCTTATTTAATTTGTAGGGGTTCTTGGCGATGGTTTGACGGACCATGACTTAACATTTAGAAACAATATCGGACCTATAAAGCATCATGCAGTGGCGTTAAGGGTTGAAGCGGATTCGGTGTCCTTTTAGAAATATTGATTCGATGGGTATCAAGACACTTTGTATGTGAAAAAGAAACACCAATTCAATCGAGATTGTGAAATATATGGCATGATAGATTTCATTTGCGGTGATGCGACAGCCTTGTTTCAAAATTGTGTGATTGAAGCACGTACTCCAATGGCGAGGCAATATAATACAATCACAACACATAAGAGAGAATTTGAGCCCTTTGAATCTGGAATAGTGCTTCAAAATTGCACTACAAAGGCTACCCGCGATTTGGAGAAATTGGACAACGTCACGACATATTTAGGTCGGCCAATGGGTATATTTTCTAGGACTGTGATAACGGAAAGCTATATTGATACGCTGATAAATCTCAAAGGGTGGATTGAATCGGCAAATAAATCCGTTGTTAGCTGTCGGCCATATTACTTGGAGTACAAGAATAGAGGGTCGGGTTCTGTTACAAAGGGACGTGTGACATCACTACATATTTGAATATTGCATCAAACTTTACGGTTAGGCACTTTATAAAAGGTGACGAGTGGATTCCCGCAAACATTCCACATTACTTAGATTTCTCTTGAACAATGTTAAGTTGTATTGTATTGTAGTCCTACTAGTCATCTGATTACAAAAATAGTACTACGTACTATGTACCTATCTTGTAATACTGTCAAATGAATTGATTATTTAATTTTAAATTTCGTCTTCATGTAATTTATTATTGTCATGTCCATCTAATTATCGACTTACCATTAAGTCATAAAAAGAAATATAGTTACAGAAACTTATTGTACAACCAAAACGCTTAAGAAGGCAAACAATAACGCTTAAATGCAATTAAAACTTTCGTCATTTTAAGCAAATAAAAGAATGGGCCGATTATTTTGCTGATGGTTATAAAATGGATTAGAAA
>JAJJBR010002334.1:0-14646 GCA_022817965.1 Solanum lycopersicoides
CAACGCGTCTGGGTCGACGGACACGTGACGGACCGTCATGGACACGACGGACGTCATGGCCTCCGTCGTCCCATACTTCACACATTCTTCTGTGCTTTCTTCATTCCCCTTGACGGACAGGTATGACGGACCGTTTCAAGCACGACGGTCCGTCGAGGGTCTCCGTTCCAAAATACTTGAACTTCTTGGAATTTGGGTACTGGGACTACTTCTCTGATCATCACGACGAACAAGCAGGACGGACCATCGTGGCTATGACGGTTCGTCATGGACTTCCGTAATCCCACACTTGGTCAGACTCCCCATCTTCCTTAAGCAGCTTCTTTCCTCACTACGATGCCACCTACGGACCGTCACAGCCTCGACGGACCGTCATAAGCTCCGTAGGTGGTCTCTTTGCATTTCTTTCTCAAAAACTTCCGCGTTCATCATTGGACAGATTTTCTGCAAACAAAGAGAAACTTACATAAAAATCAACACAAAAAGGATTTCGACACACACTAAACTTAAGGAAAAAGCATTAGAAATACCGTGAAACAACGGTACATCAACACCATCAACATAAATTCGTTGTTTGTCCTCAAGCGACGCACTATGACTCACTACAAAATCTCTGTACAAGAGTATCCATATTTTAACTTTAGAAGTCATTTGGCTATCAATCCCTATCATTCTCATTATGTTCATGCATGGTATCACTATTAGGCATTGACTTGTGTAGAATCAGACCATGACACAGACTCACTACGCAATGACACCTATCCTCTTCAATTTCTCACCGAGGTGCTAATATTTCCGGTATTGCAACTACTGTCCTCACTTCAAATAACATCCTCATTTTTCACACAATGATTTCAGTTTTAGAATAAGGAAAACTTTCCAACACTCACTCTCAGAACAAATTCACAACTCATTTATACATATTGCCATAGGCTTGCCCTTATTTTCACTACTTTAGGTTCGCCATACAACTCTTAGGATCACAATAGGACTTTTTAGCTTGTAACATAGGCTCAGGGTCAGGTAGGGTATATTTAGGTATATTTTAGTGACTTGTTGCCCTCCTTGACATATCGACTAAACGCACTACCTTTTTATCATTCTATTTCGCCCAATTTCTCAATTTTCTTTTTACCTTGCTGCTTTCCCTTTCTCATCCTTATATGTCAGTGACTTTTCTCTTTTATTTTTTTATTTTATTTTTATTTTATTTTTAGTCACTTCTGTTTTGTTCTTTCTTCCTCTTCATACTTTCAACCCCAATTTTGAGGAGTATTTCTTATAACAGCCACCCTCAACTCATGACTTTGCCATGATTTAAGGTTCACAATACCCATGGTTGGGTCAGGGCCACGACAAGGTTGTTTTCTGCATTAGCCACCCTCAACTTATGCTTTTTTGGCATAAAGTGAGGTGCACATGTCCAAGGAGGGACCAGGGCCAACATATTGTTCCCCGAGAAGATCAGTTGGGATGAACAAGAAAGATCTGTTTTTAGGCTCAAATCATTTGGATCAATAAAGGGTTAACTTCATTTGGTTTCCTGTTATTTTTTTTAGGCTTAAGATTGACTATTTCGAACAAAGGCCTATGATCCTTTCCTAATTGTTTGATTTGGCTCACTTTTAGCAGGACTAACTAGGCAAAGTTCTAGCTCAGTATTGATGGTGGACATTAGAATTCACCTCACACTCACTTGACATTCCTTACATTCCCAGATTATTAGACACCTAGTTCGAGTCTTAGATTCAGGATCATGCAGTAGTGTATTTTTTTTTCATGTTTCAAACCACACAATTATCAATTACTATGCCTAGTCATGCATCATTTTGATTATAGGGATATCATATTTGTTTTAGCCATCATGCTTCAGATTTATACTATGTACATAAGATATGACATGACGGTTCAACAATAAAAGTAATTTGTCTTTTGGGGAAAAAGAACACAGGCAGGAAAACCCCAAAAGAGGATCGTGAACTTGGGCTACTCAGAATTCACTCAAGTACTCACTTTCCATTTACCCAACCCCCAACAAAAGATATGCAATTGTCCCCAATGCATAAAAAAAACTAGAATACGCGAAAGGTAAGTGAAGCAAACCTGAGGCGCTAAGCGCCGGCGATCAGCAAGCTGGTGGGTCCGGTTCACCGGAACCCACTACCTGCGTAGTCTGGACACCCTCAGTAGTGTCCTCAGCATCAACATCACCATCAGTAGTGCCTCCCACAGTATCTACAATTCTGGAGCTAGACGCCCCGGCAGATAACTCTACAGCCCTCAACGTACAGGCCTCCTTGTCAGCAATCGAGGCTCTCCTCGCAGCCTCCATCTCACGGCGCTCCTTCTTACTAGCCCTAGCCTCATAATCCTCTCGACCCCTGTGTCTCTTGGCATGCTCTAGTGGGGGAGGTGGTGGAACATCAGAAGTGGCAAAAAGAGCAGACATCACTGTGTCCTCAGCAAGCTCTGCAGAAGGGGCCTCAGACTCAGGCACCCTCGCCTCTAAGATCATATCAAGATGAGCCCGCAGACTCTCAACCGCAGCCTGAAGGGTCGACATGTCCACCGGAGGTGCTGGTCGGGCTAGCACTCGCAACTCAAAAGCGTCTAAGCGCTGATGTACCTCTGCGATCTTCCTCTCTTTGTGCTGTGCCATCTTGCGCTCCATGCGCTCCTCTGCCTCAGCAATAGACCTCTGCATCCAAGGCTGGATGTGATGCAAAAGTGTAGCCATCTGTGCCTCGAGTTCTTGGACCCTAGTAAGTGGGACCAGAGTGGCGGAAGGAGACGAGCGAGAGGAGCTCGGGGCAGTGCTACTACCCAGGATAGACTCGAGCGGGGTAGAGTCAGTGGGTGCAGAAGTAGCCTGGGAAGCCGCATGAGCATGCTCTATGGTATCTGCCAGGTTCTCACCAAGTGGGACCACCTCCGGGCGGGACCCTCTGCGTGGAGCAAACTCATTGGCCTCATCCCTGATATGGCCGATGTCAATATTTCCCTACGGGGTCCTGAGATGGTCAATGTGCCAAATGGGCACACCTGCGGATCTGCATAAAGAGAAAACCATGCCTGTAGAAGCCAAGCGAAGTCGACCTCGAATCCTGCCATCATTGCGGCCATCAGAACTGCACGATCCCATGTGACTATATTATCAACAGCAATGGGGGAAAGGCAGTGGCGGACTATCAACCAAAGAAAATTGGCCGTAAAGGTAAAGTTGGCGTTCCTGATGGCTCCCTTTGGCTCCATCACCCAATCAGCAGCCTCTCCATCAATAGACAAGTGCTGGGCAATCCACCTCTTGGTGGTCTCTCTCAGCGTTGGCTCACGTAAGAGCCGGCCCTCTTTAACAATTTGCCACCGGTAGTCAAACTCGGCGGTGAGAGGTGTTCTGGTAGTATCAACATCCTCGCCGTACAGATATCGGCGGATGGCTGGCAGGGATATGTCGACCTGTATGCCGCGTACTCAGACGTGCTCAAGTGGGGCCTGTTTGGCGGGGGCAGCCCGCCTATCTATCTGTGATCGGAGAGTGGCCACATAAGAGGCATAGAACATCGCGGACCAACTCCTCACTGTAGCGGCCCAAAGAATGAGTCGTCCACTCCAGCCGGTGTCTGGTGAGGAGAGTGTGAATATCCAGCATGGTGGGGAGACTTCCCGTAAGGACCCGCCTCTCCAGTGTAAGGTTCTGTGTCATGACCCCTTTATCATTGAGAAACTTGGCGTCTAAGTACACTTGGTATTGCCCGTCAACACAACACCGGTTGGGCTGGTCGGCAACCGGGGCAGGAACTCTAGTCGGTGAGCTAGGAGTGGAGTCAGTGTTGTAAGCCTCATCATCCGAGGCAGACTGTGTAGCTGTGGCGGGTGCAGAGGCTTCTGCGAACCCGGAGGCTTCCTCTGACCACGAAACTCCTAAGGAGCCAGATGCTCTTTCGTCTTGGACAGCTGACCCAGAAGGTGTGCCGGTCAGTGTGCGCTCCTCATCTGACTGGGAGGCAGTGACTACACTGGACGCCACCTTCTTGGGTGTGGCTCTAGGTGCACGGTGAGCTCGTGCTGTAGTAGCAGTGTCTGGGGGCACGTACTCGGGATCATGCTCATCATTAGAGCCTATCACCAGTCGGGCAGACGGGGCGACAGACTTGGAACGCCCACGTGCATAAACGCGATCTTGTTTTTGTGCCATGAGAGGTAGTACCTGTAAAGAATCATCATTAGTACTAGAAGGAGCAAACATGACAAGAAAAAATGAGACAAAATACACATAAATTCAAAGCAGTAATGACAGCTCTGTAGTAGCAGTGAGGCACGACGGACCTGGTGATGGCCCGTCGTGAGTATGACGGACCGTCATGGGGTCCGTCATGTAATACTTAACAATATAGACTCTCAGAAGGAAGGTATGTGACTGGTACGACGGTTGTACAGGACGAGCCGTCGTGGGCATGACGGTCTGTCACATGTGTCCGTCAGTGGACACTTAGAAAAATTATTGAGACCCTAGGGACAGGGGTCTCTGACAACCAAGACGGTTGTGTAGGACGGACCGTCGTGGGTATGACGGTCCGTCACATGTGTCCGTCAGTGGACACTTAGAAAAAGTATTGAGACCCTTGGGACAGGGGTCTCTCATAACCAAGACGGTTGTGCAGGACGGACCGTCATGGGCATGACGGTCCGTCACATGTGTCCGTTAGTGGACACTTAGAAAAAGTGTTGAGACCCTTAGGACAGGGGTCTCTGACCGTCACGATGGTTGTGCAGGACGGACTGTCGTGGGCATGACGGTCCGTCACATGTGTCCGTCAGTGGACACTTAGAAAAATTGTTGAGACCCTTAGGACAGGGGTCTCTGACCGTCACGACGGTTGTGCAGGACGGACCGTCGTGGTCATGACGGTCCGTCACATGTGTCCGTCAGTGGACACTTAGAAAAATTATTGAGACCCTTGGAATAGGGGTCTCTGACAACCAAGACGGTTGTGCAGGACGTACCGTCGTGGGCTTGACGGTCCGTCACATGTATTCGTTGGTGGACACTTAGAGAAAACAAGTTGTGGGGTGTTGGGACGGACCCTATGACGGTCCGTCGTGGTTACGACGGTCCTTCATCGGTGTTTCGTTCTGTCATTCAGAGTCAGAACTGGGGATGCCACAATCAACCCATCTGATTCAAACCAAAGACCCAACATTTCCCTAACGCTTTTTAACCTAAATACTTATCAAATTTACAAGGCTGAAGCCCTAATTTCTCGATTTTTATCAAGGCATTTCGTGGGACTAATAACCTAGGTTAGACAAGATTTGGTCAAATATCAAAGTCCCACACACAAAAAAGTATGCTAATAGTAAATAAAAACAAAAATGAAGAGTAAATGGGTAGAGTTCAGAAACACATACCTTGGAAGAGGAGAAAACAACACGGAAGTGATGGCACCCAACAAGAAAAATGAGAATCACAGCAGCAGACTCCGACCAAGAAAAGAGATTTGGGATGGGGAAAGGGAGAATGTGGGGATTTTGGGAAGGGAAGGAAGTTGAAAGGGGAGGAAATGGGAGAAAGAGGGAAAGAAACGGTTGAATGAAGGGGTGGGGAGTTTTAAAAGGTTTAAAACTTTCAAAATTCCTTAGTCGGGTCGGGTCGGGTTGCTGGGTAATGAAGTGACGAAACCCCGATGACGGTCCGTCACAGCTGTGACGGTCCGTCATAGGTTCCGTCGCATGTGCCCTAATTTTTCAAAATAATAAAGAACGTATGTGGCACGACGGAGTAATGCGACGGTCCGTCACAGGCGTGACGGTCCGTCGATGTATCCGTCAGTGAATGTGGTAAAGTAATTTTCTGCAGAACTGCCTGGAGATGTGCTACCTGAAAATTTACAACCCATTAGTAGAAAATGCTACCGTTACTAGAAAGAAAACTATAAATTGGTTAGATGATACATATTGGGTTGCCTCCCAACCAGCGCCTGATTTAACATCGTGGCACAACTGAGGACACTCGATTACTCAGACTTCATCAAGATGATATGCCTCAATCACCTCATTCGCCGATTCCGCATGACCTATATAGATTTTTAGACGTTGTCCGTTCACCTTAAACCGCATACCTTCCTTGTTTTCCAACTCAACCTCTCCATGAGGGAATAGTTGGGTGATAAAGTAAGGGCCAGTCCATTTGGACTTGAGCTTGCCTGGAAACAAGCGCAACCTAGAGTTGAATAAAAGCACCGAATCCCCAACCATAAACTCTCATTTCTCGATTTTCAGGTCATGGTACTTCTTCATATTTTTTTGTAGAGGGCTGAGCTTTCATAAGCTTTTAGGCAAAATTCATCGAGTTCATTTAACCCATATAACCGTTGTTCTGCAGATTCGTTCCAGTCCATTTTTAACTTCTTCATAGCCCACATGGCTTTATGCTCTAATTCAACCGGAAGATGACATGCTTTCCCATATACTTGTTGGTATGGGGACATACCTATGGGAGTCTTATACGCTATCCGGTATGCCCAAAGAGCATCATCAAGCTCCTTGACCAATCTGTTCTACTAGCGTTCACTGTTTTTGACAAAATCTGTTTAATCTCCTTATTTGACACTTCAACTTTGTGAGACCTTGAAAATAGCTTAAGTGCTCTAGAGTCTAACATGTTGGTATTAGAGTTCTAAGGTCCTAAATATGTTTAATATGTGGTATATAGGCAGTAGCTAAAGTATTAGGGGCGTTGGAAGTCAAACGTCAAGGGATGACTAAGACGTTTGACGACTAAGTCTCCTAAATGTCTAAAATGTGGTTCTATGTGTTTATGTGTGCTTCATGGTGTTTTAAGGTTCTAAATAGAGTTATTATAGCATGTATAGGCTGTGGTTAAAGTTTCGTGAAGTTTGGAGTTCAAACGACCAAGAACGTCCAAGGCATTCGAAAGATGTGCCTTGAGTCGACCTTGTACGTCTAGGCGAGTTTCGTCGAGTTTTATGTGTTCGTTTTGGTTGAAATTCATGTGAGAGGTGTTAAACTCATATATTATCATGTTTAGGTTTGAAAAGTCCTGGAAATTATCCCCAAGGACCATCAAAGGGTCCTTGAGGAAAGGACCCAAAATCTGTTGGCAGACTGTCCCAGACAGCCTTTGCGACGGAGCTTGCGACGGATTGTCATGGCTGTGACGCCCCGTCACAAGGGTTACGTCGTGGGGGACTTGTCCAAGGGTGTAGGTGGGACCCTTGGCAAGCCATAGGAGCTGGAGATGGAGGTCCATGACAGACCGTTTCACCCGTGACGGTCCGTCACAGACAGGTCGTCACAAGCAAGTTCCTGCGCAGATTTTTCTGCCAAGTTAGGGGTGAACTTGTAAATTCACCCCATGACTAAATAAGAGTGTGGACGGTTTATTAAGGGTATTTGGGTATTTTAAAGGAGTATATAAGTGTTTAACACTTAGAATAATTCATTCTTCTAAAATCAAAACCCCAAAGTCCCTTAGAAAACCCAAAGACTCCATTGAAGTCCAACTTGAAGGATCAGCTTGGTGTGGCATTTTGAAGGAGAATTCTTCATCAAAGTGAAGAATCATCATCCTTAAGGTATGGCTTTGATCCTTGAAACTCGTTTCATCAAGGAGCCAACTTTCAAAGATGTTTTCAAAGCTTTCTAAAGAGATTTGTCCTATTTCGGAATTTCTACCATGGGTTCTTGCATAAATGATTTCTAAACATTGAATTATGATCTAATTGATATTGTATTGATGATTTCAACATAAATTACCTATGAACCCATGTGAATTGATGAACCCTAGTTTTGACTACTTATTGGGTTACTTGATATTAAGCTTATGTTGATGAATTGTTGTATAGTTTCTTATGGGCTTTCTAATGATATAAGAATTGTGTTCAATTGATATGTAATTGATATTATATTGTTAAACCTAGATTGAATTGATGTAGATTCATTGAGTTTTATGGTTTATACTTTGAATTGTTGTTCATGGCCATGGGTAAGGGCCTTGTGATGTTAAATTGGTTGATTTGGCATTGAATTGAGGTGTGGATATGGGTATGAAGGTATGCTGCCCCGTTTTCTTTAATTTGATATTAATTATACTTTGATTCTATTGTGATTGGTATGGTCCACTTATGGTGGCGGTGTTATGTGTTTAGTTTGCAATTGATGTGGCCTTGTGCAATATGATGATCATGGCCTTGTCGGCATTACTTGAAGTATATGATGATTATGTGATATATAATAATGTCTATATATATGTGAAAGTATATGTGTTCTTATATGAAGTGATGTTAGGTTATAAGATGTTATTCCTAAATACTTCTACAATGACTTATATTGTATGTTAAAGTGAAATATGTGGTGTCTTGTTTAGGTAGACTTATGTCCCTTGCTTGATGCTTATATGAACGTTATTATGTGATGATTTGACTTAGTATGTTAAGAGTCTTGAATAATATAAGTGAGACCTTGATGATAAGAAGGTCAATGTTATGTGGAACCTTGTACTTAGTGGCGAGGTTATGAATTGTGAAGTAGTTAGCCGTAATGGTATCCTTCATGTTATGAGTGATGGACTTAGGGATGGTTGGCTGGAACGCATCATATCATACCTTAGGAAAGTCGCGATGAGCTTCTTGTCGCTAAAGTGAGATATGCCCTAGTGGAACTTGCTTTGGTAGGGTGAATGTAAAGGAGGTCGTGAACTAGATAAGGACCTATTTATGTGAACCTTGATGTGAACTAATCTATGAGAACTAAGGCTAGCACCGAGTGAGTATGAGTAAGGGGAAGTGGATTCAGTTAAAGAAAGAGATTGAATGCTTCGTACACTCTTCATATTCCTTAACCATGTGCCTACATGGGATGTGTCCAAGTTCTACCATTGGCAAGTAGAACAACCTCATCGAAGTAGGATAGAACTTCGGATTCCATGTCTTGCTACCATGGTCTATGTCGGTTATTGCCTATTCTCATCATGTGGAATACCTTTTAGCATTAGATAAGTTTATGAGGTTTAAGTGGTGGTATGGGACGCTATCTAGACATTGCACAATAGACTTTGAAGGTGTTATGTGGAGTTCCTAGGTCTTGTCCAAAGACCATTATGTGATCCATTATGTGAGTGTCTTATGGAATGATTTATGTGAGTGTCTTATATGATGTATGAGTCTTAATGAACTAATGAATTAATGAACTATGTTAGTAACTATGTAAATGGTTGAGTACCTAATCTAAGTGACTTAAGCATTCCTTAGCTAAAGTATGAGGAGGACATGAAAGGATGGTCTCTTCATGTCTTATCTTTGGAAGTCTTGAGGATGACTCTAGTTAGGGAAGTTGGTTAATCTTGTTGACATGATCTAAACCTTAGGAAGTCTTAAGGACTATTTAGGTAATCTTGGAGAGGTCATTGCACTATGGAAATATCTTCTTGATTTACTTAAGTAGGTCTTTTGATAGGCTTTGGAAGAGAATGTCTTCTAATTTAAGTGATGGTGTGTTTAGTGAGAATGATTCTATTTAAGGTAGTCTATAGGATCTCTTGTGTGTGTGTGAAAGGGATTGTATGGGCGGTCGCTCCACACTTACTCAAGTGAGACTTAGATCACCTTTGGTAGAGAATCTTACATAGATGTTTATGGTTGTTTTCTAAGTATGTATGTGACTCATCGTAGGTAATCTTAAGGGTCGTTTAGGCACATCTAGAGAGGTGTATGGGCGGTCTCTCTTTGTGTGACTTAAGTGAATCTTAGGATGACTTTAAGTGAGGGAATTACATGCTAGGAAGACTTAGGGATAAGGGTGAAGTGATTCACTGTAACAGTGAATTAATTCACTGTACAGTGAATGTAGCTCACTGTAAAGTGAGTCTTTAAGATGCTATCTTTGGTTTAATGTTATCTTATGTGTTTCTTAATTGATAAATGATGTTCTTATGTTTAAACTATGATTTCTAAATGAAAAGATGCATATTTCCAATAAAGTCCGTTTTCATGATTTTTATGCATATAGCCATACTTAGTACATGTGGTTGTACTAATTCCATGCTTTATTTTCTATCTATAGTCCTTGGTAGGTAAGGGAGCTTGGAGAAGAAGACTTGGGCATTAGAAGACTCATCCGAGTAGAAGAGTTAAAGTATGTCCTAATTGTTTCGAGGGCATATATGTCGTTTTATGTTTCTTTTATGAAGTATTGTACAAGACTATGTTATTTCTATTTTTCGTATTAAAGTACTCTTGTGTCGTAAGTTGATGAGATTGAGACTTAGTATTTCTATATGAAAGAGTTTTAAAGACTATTTTATGTTTTAGTGAAAAGTTTTAATTCCGCACTACTTTTCATTATGTATATGCGATGAATGATATGAATGAGGCTTGTCTTAGAACTCTGAGAGTTCGACGACGCCGGTCGCAATCCAAGATTGCACCCTATCTTCTAGGGTATGGTCTCGGGTTGTGACAAAGTTGGTATCAGAGCATAGGTTGGTGAAAGTAGTATTAGGTATCAAAAAGTCTCATCAAGTCACGTCTAGTAGAGTCTTGACCATCGGTGTGAGTCGCGACACATCTATGGGCGAGAGGCTATAGGACGATAGAGTTTCCCTTCTTTTCTATTCCTATATCGTGCGGTAGAGTAAATGTTATGATTATCATTCTTATGAGTTTCCTTGTGTTTGCTAGGAGATGAATACTAGAAGGATGGCCGCTAGAAGGATGGAAGAGGAGAGGGTGAATGAGGAAGTTCTTCCCCAAGTTGAGCAAGTTGAGCAAGGTGCTCAAGGTGTCCAAGGTGGGCAAGGTGATGAAGTGCCTCCCCAAGGTGATCATGTTCCTAATGTGGATGGAGGTGATGAGGTGCCGGAGTTGTCTAATAGGGTGATTGGAGAAGCTTTGAGGGCTTTGGCTCAAGCCGTGACTACTCAAATCAATTTGAGTATGGTGCCTAGGGTGATGGAGAGCACTATGACTTCTAGGTTGAGAGATTTTGTGAGGATGAATCCTCCTATTTTTCTTGGCTCTAAGGTGAATGAGGATCCCCAAGAATTTCTTGATGGTGTGTACAAAGTGTTGAGTGCTATGGGGGTTACATCTAGGGAAAAGGCGGAGTTGGCTTCATACCAATTGAGAGATGTGTCTCAAATTTGGTACACTCAATGGAAGGACAATAGGCCGGAAGATTCGGGTCCTATTGAGTGGGAAGAGTTTAAGGGAGCTTTTCTTGGCAAGTACTTTCCCCGAGAGAGAAGAGAAGTCAAGGTAGAGGAGTTTATTAATCTCAAGCAAGGAAATATGAGTGTTGAGGAGTACTCTTTGAAATTCTCGACATTGTCTAGGTATGCTCCTTCTCTTGTGTCCAATCCAAGAGATGAAATGAGTCGCTTTTGTACCGGAGTAGCCGATTTGGTGAAGGAAGAATGTCGTACCGCTATGCTTCATGATAATATGACCTTATCTAGACTCATGGTGTATGCACAATCTATTGAGGAGTCTAAACTTAGAAGGATGGCTAGAAGTTTGAAAAGGGGTGTTGCTAGTGATCAAGAGCAACCTAGGTTCAAAAAGAGGATTCAAACTCAAGATGGACCTAGAGTTCCTAAGAAGAAGTTTGAGAAAGGAGGAGGTTCTAAGGATAGCAAGCCTACTTGTGCCAATTGTGGCAAGAGTCACTATGGTGAGTGTTTATTGGGTACCGGTAGTTGCTTTGGTTGTGGAAAGGATGGGCACAAAGTGAGAGATTGTCCAAACATTGCTTCTAGGAAGGAGGGCAAGAGAGTTGAGCCTAGTGTTCCAAAGGATGATGCTCCAACTAAGAGGCGTTTCTATGCACTCCGAACTAGAATTGAGAAGTCGGGTGATGGTGATGATGATGTTGGTAAGTTCTTGTTTCTCTTTTGATAGTATGAGTTTCTTCTAAGTGGGGGAGTATGTTTTGTAGATGGGATAGAAGTTCTTAAATTGTTGCATGTGCATGATGTTTAGGAGTTTTGTTGAAATTGAATTTCATTTACTTCTTGCATTGTGTGTTTTATGAAGCTTTGAGCATGTAGTATGATGTGTTTACATGATGTTATCTTGCATTCTAGCATGTCTATATAAAGAATTGCCTAAAGATTGCATTTTTGGGAAAAGATGCTAAAATCACTGCTTCTTAGTGAACTGCTCACTGTAATTTTTTTGAGAAAATGACTAAGTGATTCTTTGGTCTAAAATTCTTGTTATGTGGTTAGAACTGATGTATATGAGTATGATGTTGAATATAAAATGAGTTTTTGCTATTTGGATGGAAGCATGTGAGTTTTGTAGCATAACGAGTTATAGAATTGTCTTCTAGTTTCTTGTTGTGTTGTGAATCTCTTGATTATGTGAAATTGATGATTTCTTCTTAGATATGTGTTGTATGATTTGGTTATGTGCTGCTAGTTGAATCTCTAATCTTGGAAGTGTTCGGAGAGTGGCAAGTGCCATTCGAGGACGAATGTTGTCCAAGTGGGGGAGATTGTAAGACCTTGAAAATAGCTTAAGTTCTCTAGAGTCTAACATGTTGGTATTAGTGTTCTAAGGTCCTAAATATGTTTAATATGTGGAATATAGGCAGTAGCTAAAGTATTAGGGGTGTTGGAAGTCAAACGTCAAGGGATGACTAAGACGTTTGACGACTAAGTCTACTAAATGTCTAAAATGTGGTTCTATGTGTTTATATGTGTTTCATGGTGTTTTAAGGTTCTAAATAGAGTTATTATAGCATGTATAGGCAGTGGTTAAAGTTTCGTGAAGTTTGGAGTTCAAACGATCAAGAACGTCCAAGGCATTCGAAAGATGTGCCTTGAGTCGACCTTGTACGTCTAGGCGAGTTTCGTCGAGTTTTATGTGTTCGTTTTGGTTGAAATTCATGTGAGAGGTGTTAAACTCATATATGATCATGTTTAGGTTGGAAAAGTCCTGGAAATTATCCCCAAGGACCATCAAAGGGTCCTTGAGGAAAGGACCCAAAATCTGTTGGCAGACTGTCCCAGACAGCCTTTGCGACGGAGCTTGCGACGGAGCTTGCGCGGATTGTCATGGCTGTGACGCCCCGTCACAAGGGTTCCGTCGTGGGGGACTTGTCAAGGGTGTAGGGGGACCCTTGGCAAGCCATAGGAGCTGGAGATGGAGGTCCATGACGGACCGTTTCACCCGTGACGGTCCGTCACAGACAGGTCGTCACAAGCAAGTTCCTGCGCAGATTTTTCTGCCAAGTTAGGGGTGAACTTGTAAATTCACCCCATGACTAAATAAGAGTGTGGACGGTTTATTAAGGATATTTGGGTATTTTAAAGGAGTATATAAGTGTTTAACACTTAGAATAATTCATTCTTCAAAAATCAAAACCCCAAAGTCCCTTAGAAAACCCAAAGACTCCATTGAAGTCCAACTTGAAGGATCAGCTTGGTGTGGCGTTTTGAAGGAGAATTCTTCATCAAAGTGAAGATATCATCCTTAAGGTATGGCTTTTGATCTTGAAACTCGTTCATCAAGGAGCCAACTTTCAAAGATGTTTTCAAAGCTTCTCTAAGAGATTTGTCCTATTTCGGAATTTCTACCATGGGTTCTTGCATAAATGATTTCTAAACATTGAATTATGATCTAATTGATATTGTATTGATGATTTCAACATAAATTACCTATGAACCCATGTGAATTGATGAACCCTAGTTTTGACTACTTATTGGGTTACTTGATATTAAGCTTATGTTTTATGAATTGTTGTGTAGTTTCTTATGGGCTTTCTAATGATATAAGAATTGTGTTCAATTGATATGTAATTGATATTATATTTGTCAAACCTAGATTGAATTGATGTAGATTCATTGTGCGTTTTATGGTTATTGCTTTGAATTATTGTTTCATTGAGCCATGGGTAAGGGCCTTGTGATGTTAAATTGGTTGATTTGGCATTGAATTGAGGTGTGGTTATGGGGATGAAGGTATGCTGCCCCGTTTTCTTTAATTTGATATTAATTATACTTTGATTCTATTGTGATTGGTATGGTCCACTTATGGTGGCGGTGTTATGTGTTTAGTTTGCAATTGATGTGGCCTTGTCGGCGTTACTTTATGCAATATGATGATCATGGCCTTGTCGGCATTACTTGAAGTATATGATGATTATGTGATGTATGACAATGTCTATCTATACGTGAAAGTATATGTGTTCTTAATAGAATGAAGTTATGTTAGGTTATAATACGTTATTCCTAAATACTTCTAGAATAACTTATATGTATGTTAAAAGTGAAATATGGGGTGTCTTGTTTTGGTAGACTTATGTCCCTTGCTTGATGCTTATATGAACGTTATTATGTGATGATTTGACTTAGTATGTTAAGAGTCTTGAATAATATAAGTGAGACCTTGATGATAAGGAAGGTCAATGTTATGTGGAACCTTGTTCTTAGTGGCGAGGTTATGAATTCTGAAGTAGTTAGCCGTAATGGTAACCTTATATGATGACGAGTGATGGACTTAGGGATGGTTGGGCTGGAACGGCATCATATCATACCTTAGGGAAGTCGCTATGAGCTTCTTGTCGCTAAAGTGAGATATGCCCTAGTGGAACTTGCTTTGGTAGGGTGAATGTAATTGGGTTATG
>JAJJBR010002335.1:0-79702 GCA_022817965.1 Solanum lycopersicoides
AGGTCTCTTGATTTTTGTGTGTAAGGGATTGTATGGGCGTTTCTTCACAACTCACTCAAGTGAGACTTAGAGTCACCTTTGGGAGAAAATCTTACCGTTGATGTTTAAGATGCTTTGTAAGTGTGTATGTGACTCATTATAAGTAATCTTAAGGGTCGTTTAGGCACATCTAGAGAGGGTGTATGGGAGGTCTCTCTTTGTGTGACTTAAGTGAATCATAGGATAGGCTTTTAGTGAGGGAATTACACGCTAGAAGTTGGTTAATGGAAGTAAAGTGATTCACTATACAGTGGGAATTCACTGTACAGTGATTCGAGTTCACTAGAAAGTGTTCTCTAAAAATATGATATTTTGTTAATCGTTTTCCTATGTTTTTCTAAGTTGTTAAATATTTTTCTATGATTATAATATGATTTTTAAATGAAAAGATGCATATTCCAATAAAGTCTGTTTTCATGATTTTATGCATAATGTCATACTTAGTACATGTGGTTGTACTAATTCCATGCTTTATTTTCTATCTATAGTTCTTGGTAGGTGAGAGCTTTGGGAAGAAGACTTGGACAAGGAGATGTTCAAGAAGAGTTGAAGTATGTCCTCATTTGACTCGAGGGAATATATGTCATTTTTTTGTTTCTTTAATGAAGTTTTGTAATAGACTATAATAGTAGTATGTTTTGAATTCGTATGGGACGTGTCTCAAGTATTATCGTGTCTTAAGATGATGAATCGAGACTTAGTGTTTTCCTGTTTCGACATATATGAAAGAGTTTACAGACTTCTATGTTGTTTTTATGAATTTTTTAATTCCGCACTACTTTCATTATGTATATGCAATGAATGACATGAGAGGTTTGTATGAGACCTCCGAGAGTCGAATACGCCGTCCATAATTCAAGATTGTGCCCTAACTCTAGGGTTGTGGTTTCGGGATTGAACAAAGCTCGGTATCTGAGCATAGATTAATGAAAGTAGTCTTAGGTATCAAAAGTCTCGAAAAGTCATGTCTATTTAGTCTCGACCATCGGTGTGAGTCGCGACACATCTATGGGCGAGAGGCTATAGGACGATAGTTTCCCTTCATTTCTACTCCTATGTTCGTGCGTATAGTTAGTTATGATATCCTTCTAAAAGTGTTTCCTTGTTTATAGGAGATGAATACTAGGAGGATGGACGCTAGAAGGATGGAAGAGAGAAGGGTGAATGAGGAAGCTCCTCCTCAAGTTGAGCAAGTTGAACAAGTGCTTTAAGATGGGCAAGGTGTCCAAGGTGCTCAAGTGCCTCCTCAAGGTGATCATGCCTCTAATGTGGGAGGAGGTAATGAGTTCCGGTGGTTCCCTCGGAATTGACTAATCGGGAGATTAGAGAGGCTTTGCTTGAATTAGCCCGAGCCGTAACTACTCAAGATAACTTGAACATGGTGCCTAGGGTTAATTATATGGAGAGCACTATGTCATCTAGGTTGAGATATTTTGTGAGGTTGAATCCTCCAATCTTTCTTGGCTCTAAGGTGAATGAAGATCCCCAAGAATTCCTTGATGGTGTGTACAAAGTTTTGAGTGCTATGGGGGTTACATCTAGGGAGAAGGCGGAGTTGGCTTCTTATCAATTGAGAGATGTGTCTCAAATTTGGTACACTCAATGGAAAACAATAGGCCGGTGGATTCGGGTCCTATTGAGTGGGAAGAATTCAAGGAAACTTTTCTTGATAAGTACTTTCCCCGTGAGAGGAGGGAAGTGAAAGTAGAGGAGTTTATCAATCTCAAACAAGGCAATATGAGTGTTGAGGAATACTCTTTGAAGTTCTCAACTTTATCTAGGTATGAACCTTCCCTAGTGTTTAATCCAAGGGATGAAATGAGTCTCTCTGTAACGGGTGTAGCCGACATTGTTGTAATATTGTTACAACTGATGTATATAAGTATTATATTGAATATAAAATGAGTTTTTACCATTTGGAATGAAGTATGTGAGTTTTGTAGCATAATGAGTTATAGAATTGTTTTCTAGTTTCATATTGTGTTATGAATCTCTTGACTATGGAAATTGATGTTTTCTTCTTGGTTATGTTTTGTATGGTTTGGTTATGTTCTTTTAGTTGAATCCCTATTCTTGGAAGTGTTCGGAGAGTGGCAAGTGTCATTCAAGGACAAATGTTGTCCAAGTGGGGGAAAATGTAAGACCCCGAAAATGACATAGGTTATCTAAAGCCTAAAATTGTTGGTAATGGTGGTCTAAGGTACTAATGTGGTCTATTATAAGGTTTAGTGGCAGTAGCTAAGAGTTTAGTTGCATTGGAAGTCAAACATCAAAGGACGACCAAGACGTTTGACGACTAAGTCACCTATGTGCCTCATATGTGGTTTTATGTGTTATATGTGATTCATGAGGTTGTGAGGTCTTTAAATGAGTTATTATAGAATGTATAGGCAGTGTGTCAAGTTTCGTGAAGTTTGGAGGTCAAACGTCGAAGAACGTTCATGAAGTTTGAAAGATATGCCTTGAATCGACCTTGTGTGTCTAGGCATGTTTCGTCGAGTTTTACGTGTTCGTTTTAGATAAAATTTATGTGAGAGGTTTTAAACTCATAGAAGATCATGTTTGGGTTGGAAACGTCCGGGAAATTTGTCACGACTGGAATCTAGAGCCCAGACGAGACCGGCGTCGTTGACCTCTTAGAGGTCGCAGACAAACCTACTTACGTCATTCTTACTTCATCTAGGTTAATTTTAGCAGAAAATTTGAAACTTTTTATTTCTTAACATGCATAAATATCATTCTACTTACATTCATAACGTTCACAATCAACCATCTAACATTAAGATTATCAACTGAAAGAAATAGTTCAATACTGCATTAAATGTATAATTGCCAAAATGGCACCAATACAATGTCTGAAATAAAAACGGAAAAAACACTAGCGAACATACTCCACTAGCTAAAGCCTACATCTAAGCTATATAGTAAAGGTAGACATCCTCGAAAGCATGATGGCCTACCAAGTCCGGATGAAAGCTCCACGTCCGGATAGCTGCAACGTCAACCTGTAAGCTCTAGCGTCCACCTGTGCCTGCACCTAAAAATATAGAGTTGTATGGGATTAGTACACACTTGTACTAAGTATGGTATATGCAAGCACACACCAAGGACATGCATGAGTAAGAATAGCTCTTTCCTAACAACATGATTATGGAAAGTTAAGTCAGTGGACTTGCCAAATTGGGATTAGGAAAGTTAGTGAAGTTTCCAAATTTGGATTAGGAAAGTCAGTGAGCTTTCCAAATTTGGGTTAGGAAAGTCAGTGAGCTTTCCAAATTTGGATTAGGAAAGTCATGCCATGAGAGTAACATACATCATCATACTTTTCATATTGCACACAGCACATAACATCATACACATAGCACATATTGTATGGCATATAACACATAACATCTTTCATATCATTCATTCATATGCCATGAGACCTTGGAATCATAGACTTGACATTAAGACTTCCCAAAATGAGGGCTCAACATATGGGACCTCAACTAGGGAGTCTTCCTTAGCAAACACAGAGTCTGATTCATTCATTCATACGTACTTCATTTCATTCATTCATAAACTAGTGTAAACACCAGCTATACCTTGGATGTAGTTTAAGACTCTCATCGGGTTTGCTGTGCAATGATTAAGAATAACCTAGTGACATTACTTGAGTCTAGCTCACCTCTTGATTATCCTATCCTAACACCATTGGTATCGTTCATTTCATTATGTGCATCATTTGAGGCTGGCCTCATTCATTCATTGGGAACTTTAACTTTAACCGACATAGATCATGTGAGCATTATGAAATCCAGTGTATCCCACACACCGAAAAGAGGTGGAATCACCGGCCAAAGTGACCCAAAACATGCTAGCATATATAGAATTTAACCCTGCCAGATCCCTATATTGGCAGTATAGGTTCGAAGACTAGGATATATAAGAAGACCCATACCCGGCATGCCAAATAGTCTCATCTCATGAGAGTTACGTGAACCTCCGCCCTTCCCGAAAGAAGGCATCACCGCTCATAGCTAGTCTATCGGTGCTCAGTATAAAGTTCCATTACATTCAACTCATACGTCATGGAAGCTGGCTTCTAGTATGAGGACATCATACCTCAATAGATGATTTCTCATCTCATCATCTGTATTAAGTTTGTTAATCTCAATACTTTCATTAGAGTGTTCATAGAGACTGGTCTTTTCATTAACTTTACACTCTCATAGGTGAGTACATTTTGGTAACATTTACTTAGGCTCATTTGAGATTGTTCTCATCTTTTACATTAGCCTCATATCATGTTGTCACAACATTCATTAACATTAGCACATTTGCTCTTCATAATTACTCACCCCTTTTTTTACGTGAATGTTCATTTCATCATATGCCAATGCACTTGGCCATTTGTGTGTTTCACACTCTTACTTAACCCTTCTAGGGTTTCATCATTTCTTTACATAATATTCATTTCATCGTATGCCAATGCACTTGGCCATTTAGTGTGTTTTACACTCTTACTTAACCCTCCTAGGGTTACATCAATTCATTACATACATCTTAGTTTCACTTATTTTTAAACGTATGTTAGACTTATGGGTCTATACATACAAGCCATGAGGCTTCACTCATAGTTCGTTTAAGTGATTCATATCTTCCTAAGATTATGTGGTACAAGACTTATGCATCTTGTATGTATGACAAGATCTCGATTTCAATCTAAGTAGGTAGCATTATTCTTGAATATTTAATTCACATATTACTTATGTATCAATACGGAATTTGGGCAAGGGAACCCGGTTTCAAATCCTTGGACAACACTTACATTTTTTATTTATTTTATTTTGGTCCACACGACATTGGGACCCTAGATCGAGCCCCAACATCAAGGTTTCCTCTTTATTTTCTCCTTTGAATTCCCTCTTACTTAGCCGAGGGGTTGTGGGATCGAACCCCCACAGCCCCTTTTATTTTTTTTTATCTATTTCTCCTTGTCCATTTCGAGTGACCATGAGGTTGTGGGATCAAACTCCCACAACCTCTTTTTATTTTTCTTTTATTTTGCCCCTACTGCCTAGAGGTCATGGGTTCAATTCCCACGCCTCACATTTATTTTATCTTTATTTTCTCTTAACTCTCCTTTGTTGTCTTGAGGTCGTGGGTTCGATTCCCACGCCTCACATTTCTTTTCTTAATTTTTTTGTACTTTATTTTTCAGCCAGCACACCCGAGATCGAATCCCCTTGACCCTCATTTCTTTCTTTTTTCGATTTAGTGCATCATACGGGTGAGGTCGCGGGTTCGAATCCTGGTGACCTCACCTAATTTTACACTCAATTAATTTTCCAAATTTGTTCATCTACATTTAGCCTAAGCTAAACTTGTAAGTTGCTGGAAATTTGGTCACATTTCAGCTCACTTTCATCAATATTATTCACTTGAACTCATAGAGTAATTCATAGACTGTTTAACACGTTTTGGGGTGCATTTTTCATATATTCGTTTAGCGAAACGTTTGTTACTTAAATCAGCCACATTTCATCTTATATGAACATCACGATTTACATAGGTTTATGCATGTAAAATAACAACCATAACATTACACATTTTGGAGCATCAAGCCGAGACCTTAGTCATAGTCACATTATTGCACACACATGCACATAGTTTCAAAAACACATAGGTTGTCATTCATACGATTTCAAATCACAAACATAAACATATCAATCACGAAAACACAACATACACCTAAATCTACCAGCAATCATATCCAACCTACGAATCATTGGGAGTTAGTGACAGGGACATGCAACGAGGAACAACCCTAGCTTTCGGACTGAATAATCTGAACCTTAAGGGGTCTCTTGGGAAAGGGACCAAAATAGAAGAGAACTCATACCTTTTTTATGTTAAACCCTCGACTTTCTGCCCAAAAACTTCACCCAAGGTCACGTCCAAGTCCCCTCAATTTCAACACCACTCGACGGACAACCTCCCTTTGCCTAACGTGTGATTAACGTTTGTTTTCTTGTGATTTCGTGTGAGTTCTTCAAGTGTGAAGAACTTGGTTTATTTTTCTATTCTTGAAATTTATTTGGCAGAGAGAATCGTGAAAAAAAATAAGAGAGATTGAGCGTGAGAGTTGAGAGATAGACTGTAACAACCCTAAAAATGAATATGCTAAGTAATGCTTAATGGGTTTAGAATGCCTACGATTAGAACGGGTTCACAAGGATTGATGCGCGTAGAACCAGACCTATGAACCCTTGCTACAGCCAAGCCAACTAACTTGGGGAGTTATTTGAGCTAGGAAAGGTTGGGTCCAACCATGTAGGGCTCTCGAATACGAAGATTTACTCGAATGAGTCTTTACCGGACTTAAAAAGGGAAAATCATAGTTTTGGAGGGTCTAGGGGTAAAATGGTCTTTTTCCAAGCTAAGGGTAGTATCGTAATTACCCTAAATATTTAATTAATATTTAATTAATAAGGTGGAGGGGTAATTTGGGGAGAGAGGGCCGAAAATTGGCTCTTGAAGTGAAGTCTTGCTCCACCCGGGTTCGAACCTACGTGGAAGCAATGAATTAAATTTGTTTTTAATTTAAGTTGGTAAATTAATGTAATTAATTTATATTTATTATTTATTATCTGATTAAATTAAAAGGGAAATCATATTTTTAATATTTAATAAAAACCTTATTTGACTAAGTCCTAAACTAGACTCCTAAGCCTAAGGTAACTCTCTCCTCTCACGTCTATCTCACTTTCACGTTCAATCTCTCTTCTTTTTCACGATTCTCTCTGCCAAATAACTTCAAAAACAGTAGGTAAACCAAAGTTCTTCACACTTGAAGAACTCACAACGAAAATATAAGAAAACAAATGAAATCAATCACGTAGGCAAAGAGAAGTTTGTCCGTCGAGTTGGTGTTGACATTGAGCGGATTTGGACGTGAACTTTGGAGAAGTTTTTGGGCAGAAAGTCGAGGTTTGAACGTGATAAAAGGTATGGGTTCTCTTCTCTCTTGGTCCCTTTCCCAAGATACCCCTAAGGTTTAGATGAATCAATTGCAAAAACTAGGGTTGTTCCCCGTTGCATGTCCCTGTCACTAGCTCCCATTAAATCATAGGTTGGTTATGTTTTCTGGTAGAAAATTAGGGATGAGACGTGTTTTTGTGATGATTGTGTGTTTATATGTATTTTCGGAATTATGTGACTTATGTTGAAGTTTTCCGAAAATGTAACTACGTGTGTTTATGTGTGTTGCATGGCTATTGTTCATGGTTTAGGACTTGAAATGGCATGATAGTTATTTATATTTCATGTACACATGTTGATGTAAATTGTGATGTTCATATGAGTTGAAATGTGGCTGATTTGAATGATAATTTCTTGGCTAAACGAATCCATGAAAAATGCACCTAAGAACGTATTAAATGATCTACGAACTACCCTATGAATTTACGTGTAAATGTTGATGAAAGTATGCTGAAAAATTAAAAGAAAATTTCCAGATTTAAGTGAGAAATTTCGGTCAAGTTAAGGGGTTACAAAATGTTGTGAAAAATGAGTTAAAACAATTGAGGTCATGGAGGATTGAACCCGTGACCTCATCATGTTAAAAACCATGAAAATAAAGAAGTAAAAAGGAATGTGGTGAAGCGGATTCGAACCATGGTCTTAGCTGGAAAATAAGCTATGCAAAATAAGAAATGAGAGGAGTGGGATTCGAACGCACAACATCTCAGACAACTTAAGGAAAAATGTAAAGAAAAGAAATGTGAGGTGTGGGAATCTAACCCACAACTTCTAGGCAGTAAAGGAGAAAGGAAAAATGAAAAGAAAAGAAATGTGAGGTGTGAAAATCAAACCCACGACCTCTAGGCAATAAAGGAGAAAGGAAAAATGAAAAGAAAATAAATGTGAGGTGTGAGAATCGAACCCACGACCGCTTAGGCAGATTTGAGGAGAATTAAAAATGTAAATAAAAGAATGTGAGGCGTGGGAATTGAACCCACGACCTCTAGACAATAGAGGAGAATTACAAGAAAAATAAAGTGAGGTTGTGGGGTTTTGATCCCACAACCTCATGGTCAACTCGAGATAGTCAAGGAAAAACAAATAAAAAAATAAAAGGGGCTGTGGGGGTTCGAACCCACAACCCATCGGCCAAGGGAGAGAGAGTTTAAAGAAAAGAAATTAAAAGAAAATGAGGTTGTGGGGGTTCGATCCCACATCCTCTCAATCCCATTGAGCGAAAAATGAAGAGAAAAACTAAGCAAAAAATAAAATGAAGGTGTTGGGGCTCAATCTTGTGTCCACAAGCCGTGTGGACCAATATAAACTAAATGAAAAATGTAAGTGTTGTCCAAGGGATTCGGAACCGGTTTCCCTTGCCCAAACTCCGTATTGATACATAAGTCATACGTGAATAAATGTTCAAAAATAATGTTGCCTACATAGATCGAAATTGAAATCTTGGCATACTTACAAGATGCATAAGTCTTGTATCACATAATCTTAGGAAGATATGAATCACTTAAACGAACTATGAATGAAGCCTCATGGCTTGTATGTATAGACCCATAAGTCTAACATCTGTTTAAAAATAAGTGAACGTAAGATGTATGTAATGAATTGATGTAACCCTAGGAGTGTTAAGTAAGAGTGTAAAATACACTAAATGGCCAAGTGCACTGGCATACGATGAAATGAATATTATGTAAAGAAATGATGAAACCCTAGAAGGGTTAAGTAAGAGTGTGAAACACACAAATGGCCAAGTGCATTGGCATATGATGAAATGAACATTCACGTAAAAAAAAGGGGTGAGTAATTATAAAGAGCAAATATGCTAATGTTAATGAATGTGGTGACAACATGATATGAGGCTAATGTAAAAGATGAGAACAATCTCAATTGAGCCTAAGTAAATGTTACTAAAATGTACTCACCTATGAGAGTGTAAAGTTAATGAAAAGACCAGTCTCTATGAACACTCTAACGAAAGTATTGAGATTAACAAACTTAATACAGATGATGAGATGAGAAATCATCTATTGAGGTATGATGTCCTCATACTAGAAGCCAGCTTCCATGACGTATGAGTTGAATGTAATGGAACTTTATACTGAGCACCGATAGACTAGCTATGAGCTGATGCCTTCTTTCGGAAAGGGCGGAGGTTCACGTAACTCTCATGAGATGAGACTGTCCGGCATGCCGGGTATGGGTCTCCTTATATCTCCTAGTCTCCAAACCTATACTGCCAATATAGGGATCTTGCAGGGTTAAATTCCCATATACGCTAGCACATTTTCGGTCACTTTTGCCGGTGATTCCACCTATTTTCGGTGTGGGGGAGACACTGGATTTCATGATGCTCATGTGATCTATGTCGGTTAAAGTTAAAGTTCCCAATGAATGAATGAGGCCAGCCTCAAATGATGCACATAATGAAATGAACGATACGAATGGTGTTAGGATAGGATAATCAAGAGGTGAGCTAGACTCAAATAATGACACTAGGTTATTCTTGATCACTGCACAGCAAACCCGATGAGAGTCTACATCCTAGGTATAGCTGGTGTTTAGTTTATGAATGAATTAAATGAAGTACGTATGAATGAATGAATGAAGCAGACACTGTGTTTGCTAAGAAAGACTCCCTAGTTGAGGTCCCATATGTTGAGCCCTAATTTTGGGAAGTCTTAATGTCAAGTCCATATTCCAAGGTCTCATGGCATATGAATGAATGATATGAAAGATGTTATGTGCTATATGCAATATGATATGTGCTATGTGTAAGATGTTATGTGCTGTGAGCAATATGATAAGTATGATGATGCATGTTACTCTCATGGCATGACTTTCCTAATCCAAATTTGGAAAGCTCACTAACTTTCCTAATCCAAATTTGGAACGCTCACTGAAATTCCTAATCAAAATTTGGAAAGTTAATCCCAATTTGGCAAGTCCACTGACTTGACTTTCCATAATCATGTTGTTAAAAAAGAGTTATTCTTACTCATGCATGCCATTGGTTTGTGCTTGCATATACCCATACTTAGTACAAGTGTGTGCTAATCCCATACAACTCTATATTTTAGGTGCAGGCACAGGTGGACGCTAGAGCTTACAGGTTGACGTTGCAGCTATCCGGACGTAGAGCTTTCATCCGTACTTGGTAGGCCCTCATGCTTTCGAGGATGTCTACCATTACTATCTAGCTTAGATGTAGGCTTTAGCTAGTGGAGTATGTTCCACTAGTGTTTCTTTCCGTTTTTATTTCAGACATTGTATTGGTGCAATTTTGGCAATTATACATTTAATGCAGTAGTGAACTATATCTTTCAGTTGATAATCTTAATTATAGATGGTTGATGGTGAACATTATGGATGTAAGTAGTATGACGTTTATGCATGATAAAAAACAAAAAGTTTCAAATTTTCCGCTAAAATTAACGTAGATGAAGTAAGAATGACGTAAGTAGGCTTGTCTGCAACCTTTGAGAGGTCAACGACGCCGGTGTCATCTAGGGTCTAGATTCCGGTCGTGACAAAGTTGGTATCAGAGTGTTATGTTATATTCGAGGATAATAATTTCACATCAACCACATTGAATAGTTTCTAAGTCATGGTAGTAAAGTGCACCACTATCTTGAATTAGAGACTGCATGATGCGTAGGAAAAATTTCCCTTCTTCTGATCTTATCGTGCTTTTCCTAATGTCTAATTTCTTGGTGTTATGAGCGTGTCTAACATCAATCTTTGTTGTTTTCAGAGAATGAATACTAGGAGAACCATTGGTCAAAAGAGAGGAGGTGCAGCTGCTGGGGACAATCAGGTTCCACCCAGGCTCTAGCTGAAGGAGTGGATATGTCGGTTAACCTAGCTGGGTTGACTGATGCGGAGGTGCGGGCATCTCTGGCCCAGATGGAGATAGGCCATCACTATGCAGGCCCAGGCCATGACTGACCAGGTCAATCGACAGAATGTTCAGAGGGAGAACCCACCGGTTCGTAGCATGGATGATAGGCTGAGAGACTTCACGAGGATGAATCCTCCTATTTCCACGGGGTCTAAGACTTCATAGGATCCCTAGGAGTTTGTGGACGAGGTGCATAAGATTTTGGTGGCTATAGGGGCCACTGAGAAGGCTGAGCTGGCTTCCTATTAGCTCAAGGATGTTGCACAGACTTGGTGCAAGATGTGGCAGGATAGCCGAGCTTTGGGCGGAGTTCCAGTCACTTGGGATCTATTTAAGACAGCCTTCCTGGAGAGATTTTTCCCCAGGGAGATGAGGGAGCCCAAGGTTGAGGAGTTTATCAACCTTAAATAGGGATCGATGACAATCAGAGAGTATTTTCTGAAGTTTGTGAAATTATCCAATTATGCCACTTCTCTTGTGTCTAACAGCAGAGACGAGATGAGTACATTCTTGACAGGGATTGCTGAGGATATCAAGGAGGAGTGTAGGGCAGCTATGCTGCATAACAGCATGGACCTTTCTAAGCTTATGGTCCATGTCCAACAAGTGGAGGAAAGCAGGAAGAGAAAGCACACTAGGGCAGGGAACAGGTAAAGGCAAGCTGAGGAGAAGTTTTCAAGGAAGAGTAGTATTGGAATTAGGGATAAGCCCAGGTTTAAGAAGGGACTCTCCCACCAATGGGAGTCAAGTTCATCCAAGGGTCGCTATGATAGGAATTCCGAGTCCAGAGTTAAGAGAAACAATGAAGCAGATACACCTCAGGAGAGACCACCTTGCAGGAAGTGTGGCAAACTGCATGGAGGAGAGTGTATGATGGGCACTAACGCTTGTTACAGTTGTGGCAAACCGGGTCACATGGTGAATGATTGTCCGAATAGGAGAAGTCAAGAACAAGGGAAGGAGAGAGTTCAGCCTAATGGTACAGGTGAAGAGGCTCCAAGGAGGCAACGATTCTTCGAACTCAAGTCTAGGGGTGCAGGGGGAGGAACTTCTGGTGAAGTCTCGGGTGCGTAGCTTTAATTATTCTTTCATGTATTTGACTTTGTATGGTGTTTATGCACTAGTATGAGGTTAATATGTTCGAGTCATCATGTTGTATGCTAATTTGTATGACTTATATGTTTACTTATGTTGTATGCTTTGATGAGACTAGTTTAGGAAAGAGTTCCTTAGTCTATTAATGTGAAGCTACTAGTAGGTTTCAAGGATGTGCACCATCATGTTAATAAGTGAATTAGATATTCACCAATGGGGAGTATTGAATTACCTATGTATGCATACATTCTATAGATGACTTACTTATTTTTAGTAAAGAGTAGTGTCATTCGGGGACGAATGTTCCTAAGAGGGGGGGGGGTGATAATGTAACAACCCTAAAAAATGAATATGCTAAGTAATGCTTAATGGGTTTAGAATGCCTACGATTAGAACAGATTCACACGGATTGATGCGCGTAGAACCAGACCTCTGAACCCTTGCTACAGCCAAGCCAACTAACTTGGGGAGTTATTTGAGCTAGGAAAGGTTGGGTCCAACCATGTAGGGCTCTCGAATACGAAGATTTACTTGAATTAGTTTGTACCGGACTTAAAAAGGGAAAATCATAGTTTTGGAGGGTCTAGGGGTAAAATGGCCTTTTTCCAGGCTAAGGGTAGTATCATAATTACCCTAAATATATAATTAATTATTTAATTAATAAGGTGTAGGGGCAATTTGGGGAGAGAGGCCCAAAAATTGGCTCTTGAAGTGAAGTCTTGCTCCACCCACGTTCGAACCTAGGTGGAAGCAATGAATTAAATTTGTTTTTAATTTAAGTTGGTAATTAATGTAATTAATTTATATTTATTATTTATTAGTTGATTAAATTAAATGGGAAATCATATTTTTAATATTTAATAAAAACCTTATTTGACTAAGTCCTAAACTAGAGCTCTAATCCTAAGGTAACTCTCGCCTCTCACGTCTATCTCACTTTCACGTTCAATCTCTCTTCTTTTTCACGATTCTCTCTGCCAATAACTTCAAAAACAGTAGGTAAACCAAATTTCTTCACACTTTAAGAACTCACAACAAAAATATAAGAAAACAAATGAAATCAATCACGTAGGCAAAGAGAAATTTGTCCGTCGAGTTGGTGTTGACATTGAGGGGATTTGGACGTGATCTTTGGAGAAGTTTTTGGGCAGCAAGTCGAGGTTTGAACGTCATAAAAGGTATGGGTTCTCTTCTCTCTTGGTGCCTTTCCCAAGAGACCCCTAAGGTTCAGATGAATCAATTCCGAAAACTAGGGTTGTTCCCCGTTGTATGTCCCTGTCACTTGCTCCCATTAAATTATAGGTTGGTTATGTTTGCTGGTAGAAAAGTAGGGATGAAACGTGTTTTCGTGATGATTATGTGTTTATATGTATGTTCAGAATTATGTGACTTATGTTGATGTTTTCTGAAAATGTAACTACATGTGTTTATGTGTTTTGCCGTGGCTGTTGTTCATGGTTTAGGACTTGAAATGGCATGATAGTTCTTTATATTTCATGTACACATGTTGATGTAAATCGTGATGTTCATATGAGTTGAAATGTGGCTGATTTAAATGATAATTTCTTGGCTAAACGAATCCATGAAAAATGCACCTAAGAACGTATTAAATGATCTACAAACTACCCTATGAATTTACGTGTAAATATTGATGAAAGTATGCTAAAAAATTAAAAGAAAATTTCCAGATTTAAGTGAGGAATTTCGGTCAAGTTAAGGGGTTTCAAAATGTTGTGAAAAATGAATTAAAACAAGTGAGGCCATGGAGGATTGAACCCGTGACCTCATCATGTTAAAAACCATGAAAATAAAGAAGTAAAAAGGAATGTGGTGAAGGGGATTCAAACCATGGTCTTGGCTGGAAAATAAGCTATGAAAAATAAGAAATGAGAAGAGTGGGAATCGAACCCACGACCTCTAGGCAGTAAAGGAGAAAGGAAAAATGAAAATAAAAGAAATGTGAGGCGTGGGAATCAAACCCACGACCTCTAGGCAGTAAAGGAGAAAGAAAAAATGAAAAGAAAATAAATGTGAGGAGCGGGAATCGAACCCACGACCTTTTAGGAAGATTTGAGGAGAATTAAAAATGAAAATAAAATAATGTGAGGCGTGGGAATTGAACCCACGACCTCTAGACAGTAGAGGGGAATTACAAGAAAAATAAGATGAGGTTGTGGGGGTTTGATCCCACAACCTCATGGTCAGCTCGAGATAGTCAAGGAAAAACAAATAAAAAAATAAAAAGGGCTGTGGGGGTTCGAACCCACAACCCCTCAGCCAACGGAGAGAGAGTTTGAAGAAAAGAAATTAAAAGAAAATTATGTTGTAGGGGTTCGATCCCACATCCTCTCAATCTCATTGAGCGAAAAATGAAGAGAAAAACTAAGGGAAAAATAAAATGAAGGTGTTGGGGATCGATCTTGGGTCCCTAATTCGTGTGGACCAATATAAACTAAATGAAAAATGTAGGTGTTGTCCAAGGGATTCGGAACCGGTTTCCCTTGCCCAAATTCCGTATTGATACATAAGTCACACGTGAATAAATGTTCAAAAATAATGTTGCCTACAAAGATCAAAATCGAAATTTTGGCAAACTTACAAGATGCATAGTCTTGTACCACATAATCGTAAGGAAGATATGAATCACTTAAACTAACTATGAAGGAAGCCTCATGGCTTGTATGTATAGACCCATAAGTCTAACATACGTTTAAAAATAAGTGAACCTATGTTCTACGTAATGAAATGATGTAAACCTAGAAGGTTTAAGTACGAGTGTAAAACACACTAAATGTCCAAGTGTATTGGCATACGATTAATGAATATTATGTAATGAAATGATGAAACCCTAGAAGGGTTAAGTAAGAGTGTGAAACACACAAATGGCCAAGTGCATTGGCGTATGATGAAATAAACATTCACGTAAAATGGGTGAGTAATTATGAAAGCAAATATGCTAATGTTAATGAATGTGGTGACAACATGATAAGAGGCTAATGTGAAAGATGAGAGCAATCTCAAATGAGCCTAAGTAAATGTTACCAAAACGTACTCACCTATGAGAGTGTAAAGTTAATGAATAGACCAGTCTCTATGAACACTCTAATGAAAGTATTGAGAATAATGTATACTTAATACTATTGATGAGATGAGAAATCATCTATTGATCTATGATGTCCTCATACTAGAAGCCAGCTTCCATGACGTATGAGTTGAATGAAATGAAACTTTATAATGAGCATCGATAGACTAGCTATGAGCGGTGATGCCTTCTTTCGGGAAGGGCGGAGATCCACGTAACTCTCATGAGATGAGACTGTCCGGCATGCCAGGTATGGGTCTCCTAATATATCCTAGTCTTACTGCCAATATAGGGATCTGGCGGGTTCAATTCCCATGTACGCTAGCATGTTTTGGGTCACTTTGGCCGTGATTCCACCTCTTTTCGGTGTGGGGAGACACTGATTTCATGATGCTCACATGATCTATGTCGGATAAAGTTAAAATTCCCAATGAATGAATGAGGCCAGCCTCAAATGATGCACAAAATGAAATAAACGATACCAAAGGTGTTAGGATAGGATAATCAAGAGGTGAGCTAGACTCAAGTAATCACACTAGGTTATTCTTGATCATTGCACAACAAACCCGATGAGAGTCTTAAAATACATCCTAGGTATAGCTGGTGTTTACACTAGCTTATGAATGAATGAAATGAAGTACGTATGAATGAATGAAGGAGACTTTGTGTTTGATAAAGAAGACTCCCTAGTTGAAGTCCCATATGTTGAGCCCTCATTTTGGGAAGTCTTAATGTCAAGTCTATGATTCCAAGGTCTCATGGCATATGAATGAATGATATGAAAGATGTTATGTGTTATATGCCATATGATATGTGCTATGTGTAAGATGTTATGTGTTGTGTTCAATATGAAAAGTATGATGATGCATGTTACTCTCATGCCATGTCTTTCCTAATCCAAATTTGGAAAGCTCACTGACTTTCCTAACCCAAATTTGGAAAGCTCACTGACTTTCCTAATCCAAAATTGGAAACATCACTAACTTTCCTAAATCCCAATTTGGCAAGTCCACTGACTTGACTTTCCATAATCATGTTGTTAGGAAAGAGCTATTCTTACTCATGCATGTCCTTGGTGTGTGCTTGCATATACCCATACTTAGTACAAGTGTGTACTAATCCCATACAACTCTATATTTTTAGGTGCAGGCACAGGTGGACGCTAGAGCTTACAGGTTGACGTTGCAGCTATCCGGACGTAGAGCTTTCATCCGGACTTGGTAGTCCCTCATGCTTTCGAGGATGTCTACCGTTACTATCTAGCTTAGATGTAGGCTTTAGCTAGTGGAGTATGTTCCCCTAGTGTTTCTTTCCATTTTTATTTCAGACATTGTATTGGTTCCATTTTGGCAATTATACATTTAATGCAGTATTGAACTATATCTTTCAGTTGATAATCTTAATGTTAGATGGTTGATGGTGAACATTATGGATGTAAGTAGAATGACCTTTATGCATGATAAGAAACAAAAAGTTTCAAATTTTCCGCTAAAATTAACCTAGATGAAGTAAGAATGACGTAAGTAGGCTTGTCTGCGACCTCAGAGAGGTCAACGACGCCGGTCTCGTCTGGGGTCTAGATTCCGGCCGTGACATAGACGTGAGAGAGTGGGAGTTTTATTTGGCTTAGGAGTCTAGTTTAGGACTTAGTCAAATAAGGTTTTATTAAATAAAAATCTGATTTCTCTTTTATTTTAAATCATCTAATGAATAATAAATATTAATTAATAACATTCATTTAACAACTTAAATAAAAACCACTTTAATTCATTGTTGCCACCTAGGTTCGAACCCCGGTGGGCAAGACTTCACTTCAAGAGCCCATTTTCGGCCCTCTCACCCAAAAATGCCCCTCCACCTTATTAATTAAATAATTAATTATATATTTAGCGTAATTACGATACTACCCTTATCCTGGAAAAAGACCATTTTACCCCTATACCCTCCATAACTATGATTTTCCCTTTTTAAGTCCGGTAAAGACTCATTAGACTAAATCTTTGTATTCGAGAGCCCTACATGGTTGGACCCAACCTTTCCAAGCTCAACTAACTCCCCAAGTTAGTTGGCTTGGCTTGCAAGGGTTCAAGGTCTGGTTCTAGCGCATCAATCCGTGTGAACCCGGTCTAATCGTAGGCATTCTAGACACATTAAGCATTACTTATCATATCCATTTTTAGGGTTGTTACATTATCCCCCCTTAGGAACATTCGTCCCCGAATGACACTACTACTATCTAGCGTAATGCCAGTCAGATCATAACATCTACTATGCACAGTCAAGCAATAGCAACAAAGAATGGAGAGATAAGGAAACTTAGACTTAAGAGTAGGAAGTCTAACCTCAAGAGCTGAAAAGATGAGGGTAGCGGGATCTCATATCGGCCTCGCCTCCCACGTAGCACCCTCAACAAGATGATTCCTCCACAATACCTTCACTGTGGCAATCTCCTTGTTCCTCAGCCGCTTGACCTGTCTGTCTAAGATCTCAAGGTACCTCCTCGTAGGACAAGTCTTCATCGACCCCAAACCTTCCACAGGTAGAATCGATGCTGGATCACCTAGGCACTTCTTTAACATGGATACATGAAAGACTGGATGGACAGAAGCTAGCTCCGCAGGCAATGCCAACTCATAGGCCACCTCACCCACACGCTGTAGGATCTCATATGGCCCAACATACCTCGGACTCAACTTCCCCTTCCTGCCAAACCTCATCACCCCCTTCATAGGTGATATCTTCAGATAGACCTGGTCACCAACATCAAACTCTAAGGGCCGTTTTCTGTTATCTGCATATGACTTCTGCCGACTGTAAGCAGTAGCCAACCTGTCCCTAATCACTCTGACCTTCTCTAAGGCCTCATGAATGATCTCTGGACCCAAAATGGATGACTCTCCAACCTCGAACCACCCAACTGGAGATCTACACCTCCTACCATACAGTGCCTCAAACGGTGCCATCCCAATGCTGGAGTGATAGCTATTATTATACGAGAACTCTATCAAAGGCAGATGGTCATCCCAGCTACCCTGAAGTCAATCACACACGCTCTCAACATGTCCTCCAATGTCTGAATGGTGCGCTCTGCCTGCCCATCAGTCTGAGGATGAAAGGCAGTACTAAGCTTTACCTGCGTGCCCAAGCTCTTCTGGAAATCTCCAGAAATGTGAAGTAAACTGAGCTCCTCTATCTGAAATGATAGACAAAGGAATCCCATGCCATCTCACAATCTCATCAATGTAGAGTCTCGCATAATCCTCGGCTCTGTAAGTAGACTTCACAGGGATAAAGTGGGCAGACTTAGTCATCCTGTCCACAATAACCCATATGGAGTCATGCTGTCTCCTAGTCCTCGGAAGACCAACCACGAAGTCCATATTAATGGCCTCCCACTTCCAAGTCGGAACCTCAATAATCTGAGTAAGACCGCCAGGCTTAAGATGTTCTGCCTTAACCTGCTGACAATTAGGACACTTGGCCACATATTCTGCAATGTCCTTCTTCATGCCATCCCACCAATAAATCTGCTTAAGATCATGATACATCTTGGTGGAACCTGGATGTATGGAATATCTGGAACCATGGGCCTCTGCAACAATCCTGGTCCGCAAATCATCCACATCTGGTACACACAGCCTGTCCTGATACCTAAGTATGCCGTCACCTCCCAAAGCGAAAGACTCATTCATCTTTATCAACACTGAGTCCTTCAGCTCCATCAACACAGGATCGAGATGCTGACCCTGCTTGACTTCAACTACCAAGGATGATTCAGAACTAGGATGAACTGAAACACCCCCACTAGTAGAGTCAACCAATCGCACACCCAGTCTGGCCAGTCTGTGTACATCTTTCGCCAACTCCTTCTTCTCATCCTCAACGTGGGTGTACTTCCCATGCTCATCCTGCTCAAAGCATCAGCTACAACATTAGCCTTACCTGGATGGTAGTGAACATTCATGTCATAGTCCTTCAACAGCTCCAACCATCTCCGCTGACGTAGATTCAACTCCTCTGCGTGAACACGTACTGGAGACTCTTGTGGTCTGTGAACACATCCACATGCACTCCATACAAGTAGTGCCTCCACAGCTTCAGTGCAAACACCACAGCTGCCAACTCCAGGTCATGAGTGGGATAATTCTTCTCATGAACCTTGAGCTGTCTGGACGCATAAGCTATCACCTTACCAACCTGCATAAGAACACAACCCAAACCAACCCTAGATGCATCACAATAAACAGTGTAATTCTCACCACACTTAGGCAAAGTAAGCACCGGGCTGAAGTGAGTCTGTCCTTGAGCTCCTGGAAACTCTTCTCACAAGTCTCCGTCCATTCAAACTTGGCCTTCTTCTTAGTCAAAGCTGTCAGTGGGGCAGCAATGGAAGAAAAACCCTCCACGAATGCGGTAGTAACCAGCCAATCCAGAAAGCTACGGATGTCAGTGGGAGTAAGAGGTTTTGGCCAGTTCTTCACAGCCTCAGTCTTCCTGGGATCCACCTCCACTGTGATCGGACACAACATGACCCAGGAAGGTCACTGATCTAAGCCAGAATTCACACTTGCTGAATTTGGCATACAACTGATGTTGTCTAAGTACCTGCAAGGTTAGTCTCAAATGTTGTTCATGCTCTTCCTTGGTCCTAGAGTAGATGAGGATGTCATCAATGAATACTATGACGAAAGAATCAAGGTATTCACGGAAGACTCGGTTCATGAGGTCCATAAATGCAGCAGGTGCATTCGTGAGACCAAATGACATAACTAAGAACTCATAATGACCATAACGGGTACGAAAGGCTGTCTTTGGGATATCTCCATCCCTAACCCTAAGCTGATGATACCCTGAACGAAGATCAATCTTAGAGAAGAAACTAGACCCTTGGAGCTGATCGAACAAATCATCTATTCTGGGAAGTGGATACTTATTCTTTATAGTGACTTTGTTGAGCTGCCGATAATCGATACACATTCTAAGGTTCCATCCTTCTTTTTCACAAACAACATGGAGCGCCCCAAGGGGATATGCTCGGCTGAATGAAACCCTTATCAGTGAGATCTTTTAACTGCAGCTTCAACTCTTTGAGTTCAGCTGGAGCCATTCTGTAGGAGGAATTGAAATTGGTTTATATCGGGTTCTAAGTCGATACAAAGTCAATCTCTCGAGGGGGAGGGACTCCAGAAAAATCATCAGGAAATACATCTAGGTATTCATTCCCTACAGGCACTGAGTCTATGGAAGGAATGTCATGATCTAAATCATTAACACTCACAAGATGACACAATAACCCCTTGGACATCATTTTCTTGGCCTTAAGGTTCGAAATTAAGGGATTAGGACGACTCGAGTTGTACCCCACCCAGACTAGCTATTCTTCATTAGGGAAACGAAATCTCACCACTCTACTACGACAATCCAAACAGGCATAACAACTGTGAAGCCAGTCCATGCCAAGAATAACATCAAAATCATGCATGGGTAACTCAACCAAGTCTGCACACATAGTCTTACCACTTACAACTATTGGGCAACCCTTGTATACTCTATCAGTTCTTACATTTTCTCCTAACGGTGTACTAACCACTTAAGGATCATGCAGAACTTCAGGCAATATCTCAAAAGTGAGAGCAAGCAAAGGAGTTACAAAGGAAAGCGTAGACCCTGGATCAAGTAAAGCATAAATAGAAGTTGAGAATACTTGCATCATACCTGTGACCACATCAGCGGACTTCTCCTACTCCTCCCTGCCCTTCAGGGCATAGAACCTGTTCCTCTTAGGAGGCTCGGCTGCTGCTGCACCCAGTGGATTAGGCCTATGCTGAGCATTACCTCCAGCCTGACCTCTGTTCTGTGGGCAGTATCTAACCATGTGCCCACTTTTACCGCAACCAAAGCAGGCATATTAGTGCCCTGTCTGCACTCTCCACTGTGAGCACGGCCACACTTAGCACAGTTCTTTCTGGGACGCTGCATCTCACCTCCATTGCCCTTCTTGGGCTCGGACTTCCTCCTCTAGGTGTTGTACCCCTCTGAGAATTAGATTTCCCAGAACTCTGCTGCCCCTTTTTGAACCTAGGCTGCTCACGGACGCCAAAATTGTTTATGTGGCCTCCATGGCTGGAACCTGCCTGATCTTGAGGCTTAGACCTCCTAGCATCACGAACGCCCCTCTTCTTGCGGCTGTCCTCTACCTGCTGGACATGCACCATAAACAAGGAGAGGTCCATGTTATCATGGAGAATCGCAGACCGACACTCCTCCTCCATATCTTCGTTGATTCCTGTGAGGAACCTGCTCATCTCATCCCTGCTGTTAGATACAAGGGAAGTAGCATACTTGGATAGTTTAACAAACTTCAGTACTAATCTCATCCTTGCTGTTAGATACAAAGGAAAGTAGCATACCAGGATAGTTGAACAAACTTCAGGGAATACTCTCTGACTGTCACTAATCCCTGCTTAAGGTTGATAAACTCCTCAACCCTTGCTTCCCTCATCTTCCTAGGAAAGAATCTCTCCAGGAAGGCTGTTTAAATAGCTCCCAAGTGACCGGAACACCACCCAAAGCTCGGCTATCCTGCCACAACTTGCACCAAGTCTGTGCAACATCCTTGAGTTGATAGGAAGGCAACTCTGCTTTCTCAGTGTCTGTGGCCCCCATAGCCACAAGAATCTAATTCACCTCGTCCACAAACCCCTGGGGGTCCTCTGAAGTCTTAGACCCTGTGAAAATAGAAGGATTCATCCTCGTGAAGAGTCTAAGCCTGTCAGCTATGCTACGAACCGGTGGGTTCTCCCTCTGAACATTCTGCCGGTTGACCTGGGCAGTCATAGCCTGGGCCTGCATAGTGATGGCCTGTGCCATCTGGGCCAGAGATGCCCGCACCTCCGCATCAGTCAACCCAGGTGGGTTAATCGGCATAGCCACTCCTTCAGCTGGAGCCTGGGGTGGAACCTGATTGTCCCCAACAGTTGCACCTCCTCTCCTCTGACCAATGGTTCTCCTAGTATTCATTCTCTGAAAACAACAAAGATTGATGTTAGACACGCTCATAACACCAAGAAATTAGACATTAGGAAAAGCACGATAAGATCAGAAGAAGGGAAATTTTCCTACGCATCATGAAATCTCTAATTCAGGATAGTGGTGCAGTTCACTACCATGACTTAGAAACTACTCAATGTGCTTGATTTGAACTTATTATCCTCGGAAGTTAACCTAGTGCTCTGATACCAACTTTGTCACGACCGGAATATAGACCCCAGACGAGACCGGCGTAGTTGACCTCTCAGAGGTCGCAGACAAGACTACTTACGTCATTCTTACTTCATCCAGGTTAATTTTAGTGGAAAATTTGAAACTTTTTATTTCTTAACCTGCATAAAGATCATTCTACTTACATTCATAACGTTCACAATCAACCATCTAACATTAAGATTATCAACTAAAAGAAATAGTTCAATACTGCATTAAATGTATAATTGCCAAAATGGCACCAATATAATGTCTGAAATAAAAACGGAAAAAAACACTAGTGGAACATACTCCACTAGCTAAAGCCTACATCTAAGCGAGATAGTAATAGTAGACATCCTTGAAAGCATGAGGGCCTACCAAGTCCGGATGAAATCTCCACGTCCGGATAGTTGCAACGTCAACGTGTAAGCTCTAACGTCCACCTGTGCCTGCACATAATAATATAGAGTTGTATGAGAATAGTAAACACTTGTACTAAGTATGGGTATATGCAAGCACACACCAAGGACATGCATGAGTAAGAATAGCTCTTTCCTAACAACATGATTATGGAAAGTCAAGACAGTGGACTTGCCAAATTGGGATTAGGAAAGTTAGTGAACTTTCCAAATTTGATTAGGAAAGTCAGTGAGCTTTCCAAATTTTGATTAGGAAAGTCAGTGAGCTTTCCAAATTTGGATTAGGAAAGTCATGCGATGAGAGTAACAAGCATCATCATACTTTTCATATAGGACACAACACATAACATCTTACACATAGCACATATTATATTGCATATAGCACATAACATCTTTCATATCATTCATTCATATGCCATGAGACCTTGGAATCATGGACTTGACATTAAGACTTCCCTAAATGAGGGCTCAACATATGGGACCTCAACTAGGGAGTCTTCTTTAGCAAACACAAATTCTGCTTCATTCATTCATACGTACTTCATTTCATTCCTTCATAAACTAGTGTAAACACTTGCTATACCTAGGATGTAGTTTAAGACTCTCATCGGGTTTGATGTGCAATGATCAAGAATAACCTAGTGTCATTACTTGAGTCTAGCTCACCTCTTGATTATCCTATCCTAACACCTTTAGTATCGTTCATTTCATTATGTACATCATTTGAGGCTGGCCTCATTCATTCATTGGGAACTTTAACTTTAACCGACATAGATCATGTGAGCATCATGAAATCCAGTGTCTCCCCCACATCGAAAAGAGGTGGAATCACCGGCCAAAGTGACCCAAAACATGCTATCGTATATGGGAATTTAACCCCGCCAGATCCCTATATTGGCAGTATAGGTTCGAAGACTACGAGATATAAGGAGACCCATACCTGGCATGCCGGACAGTCTCATCTCATGAGAGTTACGTGAACCTCCGCCCTTCCTGAAAGAAGGCATGACCGCTCATAGCTAATCTATCGGTGCTCATTATAAAGTTCCATTACATTCAACTCATACGTCATGGAAGTTGGCTTCTAGTATGAGGACATCATAGCTCAATAGATTATTTCTCATCTCATCAACTGTATTAAGTTTTTTAATCTCAATACTTTCATTAGAGTGTTCATAGAGACTGGTCTCTTCATTAACTTTACACTCTCATAGGTGAGTACGTTTTGGTAACATTTACTTAGTCTCATTTGAGATTGTTCTCATCTTTTACATTAGCCTCATATCATGTTGTCACCACATTCATTAACATTAGCACATTTGCTCTTCATAATTACTTACCCCTTTTTTTTAGGTGAATGTTCATTTCATCATATGCCAATGCACTTGGCCATTTGTGTGTTTCACACTCTTGCTTAACCCTTCTAGGGTTTCATCATTTCTTTACATAATATTAATTTCATCGTATGCCAATGCACTTGGCCATTTAGTGTGTTTTACACTCTTACTTAACCCTCCTAGGGTTACATCATTTCATTACATACATCTTAGGTTCACTTATTTTTAAACGTATGTTAGACTTATGGGTCTATACATACAAGCCATGAGGCTTCATTCATAGTTCGTTTAAGTGATTCATATCTTCCTAACATTATGTGGTACAAGACTTATGCATCTTGTATGTATTCCAAGATCTCGATTTCGATCTAAGTAGGTAGCATTATTCTTGAATATTTAATTCACATATGACTTATGTTTCAATACGGTATTTGGGCAAGGGAACCCGATTTTGAATCCCTTGGACAACACTTACATTTTTCATTTATTTTATTTTGGTCCACACGACATTGGGACCCTAGATCGAACCCCAACATCAACGTTTCCTCTTTATATTTCTCCTTTGAATTTCCCCTTACTTGGCCGAGGGGTTGTGGGATCGAACCCCCACAACCCCTCTTTTTTTTTTTTTATCTATTTCTCCTTGTACATTTTGAGTTGACCATGAGGTTGTGGGATCAAACCCCCACAAGCTCTTTTTATTTTTCTTTTATTTCGCCACTACTACCTAGAGGTCGTGGGTTCAATTCCCACGCCTCACATTTCTTTTATCTTAATTTTCTCTTAACTCTCCTTCGCTTTCTTGAGGTCGTGGATTCGCTTCCCATGCCTCACATTTCTTTTCTTAATTTTTGTACTTTATTTTTCAGCCAGCACATCCGAGATCGAATCCCCTTGACCCCCATTTCTTTTTTTTTTCCGATTTAGTGCATCATACGGGTGAGGTCGCGGGTTCGAATCCTGGTGACCTCACTTACTTTTACACTCAATTAATTTTCCAGATTTGTTCATCTACATTTAGCCTAAACTAAACTTGTAAGTTGCTCGAAATTTGGTCACATTTCAGATCACTTTCATCAATATTATTCACTTGAACTCATAGAGTAATTCATAGACCGTTTAACACGTTTTGGGGTGCATTTTTCATAGATTTGTTTAGCCAAAAGATTATTACTTAAATCAGCCACATTTCATCTTATATGAACATCACGATTTACATAGGTTTATGCACGTAAAATAACAACCATAACGTTACACATTTTGTAGCATCAAGCCGAGACCTTAGTCATAGTCACATTCTTGCACACACATGCACATAGTTTCGAAAACACATAGGTTGTCATTCATACGATTTCAAATACACAAACATAAAAATATTCATCACGAAAACACAACATACACCTAAATCTACCAGCAATCATACCCAACCTACAAATCATTGGGAGCTAGTGATAGGGACATGCAACGGGGAACAACCCTAGTTTTCGAACTGAACAATCTGAACCTTAAGGGGTCCCTTGGGAAAGGGACCAAGAGATAAGAGAACCCATACCTTTTTGACGTTAAACCCTTGACTTGCTGCCAAAAAACTTCACCCAAGATCACGTCCAAGTCCCCTCAATGTCAATACCACTCGACGGACAACCTCCCTTTGCCTAAAGTGTGATTAACGTTTGTTTTCTTGTGATTTCGTGTGAGTTCTTCAAGTGTGAAGAACTTGGTTTATTTTTCTGGTCTTGGAAGTTATTTGGCAGAGAGAATCGTGAAAAAAAAAGAAAAGAAGATTGAGCATGAGAGTTGAGAGATAGACGTGAGAGAGTGGGAGTTTTATTTGGCTTAGGAGTCTAGTTTAGGACTTAGTCAAATAAGGTTTTATTGAATAAAAATCTGATTTATCTTTTATTTTAAATCATCTAATGAATAATAAATATTAATTAATTACATTAATTTAACAACTTAAATAAAAACCACGTTAATTCATTGGTTCGACCTAGGTTCGAACCCGGGTGGAGCAAGACTTCACTTCAAGAGCCCATTTCCGGCCCTCTCTCCCCAAAATGCCCCTACACCTTATTAATTAAATAATTAATTATATATTTAGGGTAATTACGATACTACCCTTAGCCTGGAAAAAGACCATTTTACCCCTAGACCCTCCAAAACTATGATTTTCCATTTTAATTCCGGTAAAGACTCATTCGAGTAAATCTTCGTATTCGAGAGCCCTACATGGTTGGACCCAACCTTTACAAGCTCAACTAATTCCCCAATTTAGTTGGCTTGGCTGTAGCAAGGGTTCAGAGGTTTGGTTCTACGCGCATCAATCCGTGTGAACCCAGTCTAATCATAGGCATTCTAGACACATTAAGCATTACTTATCATATCCATTTTTAGGGTTGTTACAAAATTATCCCCAAGGACCATTCAAGGGTTCTTGAGGAAGGACCCATGTTGGTGGCCAAAACTGCCAAAAGGTAGTGCACCTATGGAGGGCAATTGACGTCCAGTGGCCTGGTCGACGCCCCGTAGGTGGTGGGCGTCGTTGGAGACTTACCCTAAGAAGCTAAGCTCCAATTTCCAATCATCATAACCCATTTATGGTTTCAAGCATGGACCGTAAGTGGGCTTACGCCCCATCGATGGGGACGTCGACTGTGGGCTATCCCTGCGTGCAGTTTCATTGCCAAGCTAGGGGTGAATTTGTAAATTCAACCCACTTTCAAATAAGAGTATTGGTGGTTTATTAAGGGTATACGTGGTATTTTAAATTTTTATATAAGTGTTTAACACTTAGAATATTTCATTCTTCTAAAATCAAAACCCCAAAATCCCTTAGAAAATCCCAAAGACTCCATTAAAGTCCAAATCAATGAACAGCTTGGAGGTGACGCTTTGAGTTCAAATTCTTCATCAAAGTTAAGAATTATAATCATTGAGGTATGGCGTTTGATCCTTGAAACTCGTTTCATCAAGGAGCCCAACTCTCAAGGATGTTTTCTAAAGTTTTCAAAATGAATTGTCCAATTTCATGATTCTACCATGGGTTCTTGCATTAAAGGTTTTCAAACGTCTATTATGGATTAGATTAATGTTGTATTGATGATTTTAACCTAAATTACCTATGAACCCATAAAATTGATGAACCTAAGATTTTGCCTAAATTATGGGTTACTTGATATTGGCTTAAGGTTAATGAATTAATGTGCAGTTTCTTATGGGCTTTCTGCTGATGTAAAAATTGTATTCAATTGTTATCATATTGGTATTTGATTGTTGAATCTATGTTGAATTGGTTTATATTTCATTGATTTCTATAATTGTGTATTGAATTGGTGTTCATGGCCATGGGTAAGGGTTTTATGATATCGAATTGGGTGATTTGGTATTGGCTTAAAGTGTTGATGATGAAGTGGTGGTACACTGCCCTATTTCTTCTTATTCAATGTTAATTTTACTTCAATTATGTTATGATTGTTTTGGTCCACCTTTGGTGGTGGTGTAATGTGAATTGATGTGGCCTTGTCTGCGTTATTTTAAGTACATTGATGATCATGGCCTTTCGGCACTACTTGAACTTATATGACTATTTGTGTAGTTGATTTGATGATGTGTGATCATATCTACCTATATGTGAAAGTATGTGCTAGACTATTGATACTATCTAGTTAATCATCTTGTGTTTTGACTATGTGTTAATTGTGTAGCCTTAGAGATGATACATGGTTGTTCCTAAATTGGTTAGATGAGTCTAAAATTGGTATGTTGATAATGTTAAGGTAATGAATAGGTTGACTAAATAAGGTTAAGGGTCATTCCTAAGAGTCTGAAGGAAGATAGGCTATATGTGTTAAATGGAAGTATGTTGTGTCTTGTTTAGGTAGAATTGTGTTTCTTACTTGATGCTTATGTGAAATATGTGATGTCTTGACTTAGGAACCTAAAGGGTCTTAGTCTTTAATAAATGAATATAGGTGAGACCTTGAATGCTGATTAAAGGGTCATTTATGTGGAACCTTGAACCAAGTGGTAAGGTTATAAATCGTGAAGTAGTTAGCCGTAATGGTATCCTTCAGGTAATGAGTGATGTACTTAAGGTTGGTTGGCTGGAAAGGCATCATATCATAACTTAGGAAAGTCGCGATGAGCTTCTGGTCGCCATAGTGAGATATCCCTAATGGACCTTTATTTGGCAGGGTAAATGTAATTGGGTTATGAACTGGATATGGTACCCATTTATATGAACCTTAATGTGAATTGATCTATGAGAACTAAGGCTAGCACCGAGTGAGTATGGTAAAGGGAAGTAGTTTAAGTTAAGTATGAGACTAGAGTACAAAGTACACCCTTCATATTCCTTAACCATGTGCCTACATGGGATTTCTATGTTCTACCATTGGCAAGTAGAACACCTCATCGAAGTAGAATAGAACTTTGGATTCCATGCTTTGCTATGTCGGTTATTGCCTATTCTCATCATATGGTATACCTACTAGCATTAGAGAAGTTCTATGAGGTTTAGGTGGTGGTATGGGACACTATGTAGACATTGCACAATAGACTTTGAAGATGTTAGTAAGAGTCCCTATGTCTTGTCTAAGACCATTATTTGAATGTCTCTTATGTGATGTATGTCTTCTAAATGAAATAATGAACTAATGACTTACGTTATGAAGTATGTAAGCGAATAAGTACCTAATCTAGAGTGTCTTAGGGATTCTTTAGTTAAAATTGTGAAGCGGGTATAAAGGATGATCTCTTCATGTCTTATCTATGGAAGTCTTGAGAATGACTCTAGTTAGGGAAGATGTTTGGTGTTGTGGATATGATCTAAGCCTTAGGTAGTCTTAAGGTCTATTTAGGTAATCTTGAAGAGGTCAATCAGGGACGTTATCTTCTTGATTTACTTAAGTAGGTCTTTTGATAGCCTTTGGAAGGAGAATGTCATATCATCTATGTGTTGGTGTGTTTAGTGAGAATGATTCTGTCCTAGAGAGTCTATAGGATCTCTTGAGTGTGTGTGTAAGGTATTGTATGGGCGGTTGCTTCACAACTCACTCATGTGAGACTTAGAGTCACCTTTAGTAGAAGAATCTTACCTTGATGTTTAAGATGCTTTGTAAGTGTGTATGTGACTCATTATAAGTAATATTAAGGGTTGTTTAGGCACATCTAGAGAGGGTGTATGGGTGGTCTCTATTTGTGTGACTTAAGTGAATCTTAGGATAGCTTTTAGTGAGGGACTTACACGCTAGAAGTTGGTTAATGGAAGGTAAAGTGATTCACTGTAACAGTGAAGGAATTCACTGTACAGTGATTCAAGTTCACTGGAAAGTGTTCTCTAAAAATGTGATATTTTGTTTAATCATTTTCCTATTTGTTTCTAAGTTGTTAAATGTTGTTCTTATGATTATAATATGATTTTTAAATGAAAAGATGCATATTTCCAATAAAGTCCATTTTCATGATTTTATGCATAATGACATACTTAGTACATGTGGTTGTACTAATTCCATGCTTTATTTTCTATATATAGTTCTTGGTAGGTGAAGAGCTTTGGGAAGAAGACTTGGACAAGTATATCCTTCAAGAAGAGTTGAAGTATGTCCTCATTTGACTCAAGGGCATATATGTCATTTTATGTTTCTTTAATGAAGTTTTGTAATAGACTATATAGTAGTATGTTTTGAATTCGTATGGGCCGTGTCCCAAGTATTATCGTGTCTTAAAATGATGAATCGAGACTTAGTTTTTTTTCTATTTCTACATATATGAAAGAGTTTAAAGACTTCTATGTTGTTTTTATGAAAAGTTTTAATTCCTCACTACTTTTCATTATGTATATGTGATGAATGATATGAGAGGCTTGAATGAGACCTCCGAGAGGTCTAATACGCCATGCCACAATCCGAGATTATGCCTGAACTTCTAAGGTGTTGTTTCGGGATGTGACATTGGGGTTAAGGTTAGGGTTAGGGTTTATTTTTTTTTTAGGTTTTAGGGTTTGTGGTTTAAGATTTGAGGTTTAAAATGTATGGTTTAGTGCTTAATGTCTGGGTTTTTGTATTTTGGACTAAGGTTTTTTTAGGTTTTATGATTCAAGGGTTAGCATTTGAGGTTTAAAATCTACTGTTTAGTGTTTAATATTTGGGTTTTGGTATTTTGGGCTTTGGGTTTAGGGTTTATGGTAGGGTTAGTGTTAGGGTTAATGTTAGGGTAAGGGTTAGGTTTTAGTTTTTTTTTTAAGTTTTAAGGTTTGGGATTATTTGAGTAGTAATATCTATTATTTAGTGTTTAATATTAAGGTTTTGGTATTTTCGGCTTTGGGTTTTGGGTTAAGGTTAAGGATAGGGTTAGGGTTAGTGTAAGGGATAGGGTTAGGGTTAGGGTTTAGTTTTTTTTTTTAGGTTTTAGGTTTTGGGGTTTAGGATTTTTGGCTTAAAATCTATGGTTAAGTGTTTAATATTTGGGTTTTGTATTTTGGGCTTGGGGTTTCGGGTTAATGGTTTAGGGTTAGGGTTAGGGTTAAGGTTAGGGTTAGGGTTAAGGTTTAAGTTGTTTTTTAGGTTTTAGGTTTTGGGTTAAAAACATGAGTTGTAATATCTATGGTTTAGTTTTCAATGTTAGGGTTTTGGTATTTTGGTCATTGGGTTAAGGGTTTAGGGTTAGGGTTAGGGTTAAGGATAGGGTTAGGTTAGGGTTTGTATTAGGGATAGGGTTAGGGTTAGGGTTTAGTGTTTTTTTTAGGTTCTAGGTTTTGGGGTTTAGGATTTTTTATTTAAAATCTATGGTTTAGTGTTTAATATTTGGGTTTTGGTATTTTAGGCTTAGGGTTTCGGATTAATGGTTTAGAGTTAGGGTTAGGTTTAAGGTTAGGCTTAGGGTTAGACTTTAAGTTGTTTTTTAGGTTTTGGAATATGGGATAAAAACTTGAGTTGTAATATCTATGGTTTAGTGTTCCGTCACGACCTGGATTCTGGAATTCGAATCGCAACCGGCGTCGTTGACCTCTCAGAGGTCGCAGACAAGCCTCTTCTTGCATTCATCACATTCATACGGTTAATGTTAGCAGAAAATTCAAAAGTTTTTGTTTATATTTGAAGTATACATAGACCTCATATAAAAGCGTATTTATAAGGAAGTTCATTGTTCATGCATCACCAACTAGTTGTAGAAATATACAACTTGAAAGAAATCGAATCTCATGTCATAAGTAATACTTTCCAAAAAGGCACTATTACAAACGTCTGAATAAATAGGAAATAAACACTAACATACTACTATGAAAGAAATGTAAAGGCAGGCATCCTCGAATGCATGAGGACCTACCAAGTCCGGATGAAATCTCTTAGTCCGAACAGCTGCAAAGATACCTTCAACGTCCACCTAAGCCTGCACCTAAAAATAGTAATATTGTATGGAATTAGTACACACTTGTACTAAGTATGAGTATATGCAGCAACACATAACGGTAATGCATGAACAAGAATGGTTGTTCCTAATCAACATGCTTTCTTAGGAGGTCAAGTCTCTTGACTTGACTAATTCGTAATAGGAATGTCATACCATGAAAATGTCACACATCATACACACATAGGTTCACATAACATACATTTCATGTTTCATATATTATATATTTCATATCCACGAGACCTTGGAATCATGGATGTAACATTAAGACATCTCAAGTGAGGGCCCAAATATGGGACCTCAACCCGAGGGTCTTCTTTAGCAAACACAGAGTCTGCTTCATTCATTCATTCGTACTTCACATTATTCATTTCATTCATTCGTAGGCTGATGTAAACACCAGCTCTACCTTGGATGAAGTTTAAGACTCTCATCGGGATCATGAAGTGCAATGACCAAGAATGACCTAATGTCATTACTTGAATCTGGTTTCACCTCCTGATTGTCTTGCACATTCACCTTCAATATCGTTCATTTCATTGTATTTCATACTTTGAGGAACTTCAACCTTAACCGACATAGATCATGTGAGCATCATGAAAACCGGTGTCTCCCCAACACCGAAAAGAGGTAGAGTCACTGGCCAAAGTGAAACCAAAACATGCTAGCTTCATGGGTTCGAACCAAGCTAGTTCCCTATGGTGGCAACATAGTTCAAAGACTAGGAGATTTAAGGAGACCCATACCCACCTTGGTGGACAGTCTCATCTCATGAGAATTACGTGAACCTCTGCCCTTCCCGAAAGAATGCATCACCACTCATAACTAGCCTATCGGTGCTCAGTTTAAAGTTCCTATTTACATTCAACTCATACATCATCGAAGCTTGCTTCTAGCATGAGGTATTCATAGCTCATTAGATGATTTCTCATATCTTCTTAATGTATTAAGTGTGAATTGTCCTTACACTTACATATGGAATGATGATTGAGACTTGTCTCTTAATATACAACGTTCTCTTAGGTGAGTACTTTTAGTGACCTTTACTTAGGCTTGGTTGAGACTTGTCTCACCATTCATCTTAGTCGCATATCATGTTGTCACCATTTTCATTAGCATCATAGTTTAACATAATTACTCACCTCATTACGTGAATGTTCATTTCTTCATCTTGCCGTTAACTTACATCATATGCCATGCACATGGCCTTTAGTGTACTTTACACTCATGGTAGTACCCCTTTCGGGTTACTCATATTTGGATAAGTGTTTCATGATCATCTAAGTACATATTGTGCAAGACTTATGCATCCTACACATTCGGCCAAGGGACCCGAGTTCCATCCCTAGGGCTGCGTTTAATTTTATTATATGTAAGACTTATGTGCCTCACAATTTTGATCAAGAGGACCCGTGTTCGAATCCCTTGCGCAGCATATAACTTTTAATTATATGTGAGACTTATGTATCTGACACACTTGGCCTTGATACCGGGTTCGAATACCCTCTCTCACACTATTTTTTTTCCTTTTAATTCAAGGCCTCTTCTCTAGTATTAGGACCTTGAGGTCTCGGGTTCCACCCTCAATGGCAGCATCTCTTTTTCTTCTTTTTTATTTTTGCAAGTGGTTAGCCGATACTTAGTCAATTAGTATAGGGCTTTAGTTTATTTTCTTGAATTTAGCCTAGGCGTTTAGCTTAGAGTTTTACATGAACTTTTAACCAATACTTTGATCTAAATAATGTCCATCTACCCGTAGCACCTCTTAAGCTCTAAGGTATCACATTTATACCAATTTCTTAATCACAGTACACTCACATATTTTTATGTATTAACCTTTGTTGTACAATGATTTCATAGTTTCTATGGTGAAGCATTCGGGTTCATTAGGACCTTAGATTAGTATTTAGTCATTGTGGAATTAACAGAAATGTTTCTTTGTGTAGTTGAGACCATGGCCGAGAGTCTTAGACTCCAAAGAATCGGCAGATTAACATTTGGTTAAAGGACCATACTTTCATTTTCTTGTTCATGAACATCACGATTTCTTCTTGCATGTTAAACACACAATATTACGTAACACATAATTCACAATTTCTTCAAGTAAACCGTAACAACATAATCACGGAAAACAACATACTTGTGCACATGTAACATTCAACATTCGGACGTACATAACAAAATCATAAAAAGTCTGAGAACACACATTGAACACAATCACAATCAGTCCTAAAATCATCTACCAGAAGTCATACCAACGCATGCATCAGTCGTTCATAGGATCTAATGGCAGGGGCATGCAACGGGGACAACTTTAGTTTTTAGATTGGATTTGAACTGAACCTTAGGGGACTCTTGGGAAAGGGACCAAGAGAGAAGAAAACCCATACCTTTTCAACTTTGACAACCAGCCACTAACACGTCCTAACCCACGCACAAACCTCTCTTTCGAGCCTTGATTCTTGTTCACAAGTAAAGTTCCTTTACGTGATTTCTTAAAGCAGTTAAGTGAACAATTTTTCTTTTCGTTTTTGATTGATGAAGCCGAGAACTCTTTGAACTAGTAGACTTATTTTGCTTTTCTGTTTTTGATGTGTAAGGTAAAGCTGAAGAGCGTTTGTGGATATATAATGAATTAAGAGTGCACATTGAGTACACTCATAGTGGGAGTCGTGCGCCTCCTTCTTGGGAGTTTGTTGTTGACTTATTCAACACAATTTAAATTATAAAATCAGATTATAATCTATATGTTAAGTTACTATAATTCCCTCCTTATTTTGTCTAATTTAAAATCATTTAAATCGTCCCTTTTAATGTCTCCAAGTCGGCTTGAACCTGAGTGTGGACATCCGGTCAAACTCGGGTTTTACCATTGAGCTTTGACCCATTTTGACTAATTAAGAACCTTATTTAATTAATTAAATATCAACCTAGGGTAGTTACTATACTACCCCTAGCCTCGAAATTACCTTTTTACGCCTAGAACCCTTAACACCTAGGCCTAACACTCTAGTCCGGTTAAGACTCACCCGGGTGAATCCTAGTGTTCGGGGACCTAACATGGATGGAACCAACCCTTCCTAGCTCAACCAACTCACCAAGTTGGTTTGCTTGGCTGGTGCATAGGTCTAGGGGTCCGGTTCCACGCGCATCAAGCCGTGTGAACCCAGTCTAAACTATGCATTCTAGGTACGTCTAGGTCTTACTTAGCATAGTCATTTTCGAATTGTTACATGTTCAATGTTAGGGTTTTGGTATTTTGGTCATTGGGTTAAGGGTTTAGGGTTTAGGGTTAGGGTTAAGTATAGGGTTAGGTTAGGGTTTGTGTTAGGGATAGGGTTAGGGTTAGGGTTTAGTTTTTTTTTAGGTTTTTGGTTTTGGGGTTTAAGATTTTTGGTTTAAAATCTGTGGTTTAGTGTTTAATATTTGGGTTTCGGTAATTTGGGCTTGGGGTTTGGGGTTAATGGTTTTGGGTTAGGGTTAGGATTTGGGTTAGGGTTAGGGTTAGGGTTTAATTTTTTTTTAAGATTTTAGGGTTTGTGGTTTAGGATTTGAGGTTTAAAATCTATGTTCTAGTGTTTAATGTCTTGTTTTCGTATTTTGGACTTATTTTTTTTTTTGGACTTAGGGTTTAGGGCTAGGGTGTAGGTTTTTTTTAAAAATGGTACATGGTTTATCATTTGAATTTTAAAATATTTTGTTTAGTATTTAATGTTTGGGTTTTGGTATTTTGGGTTTAGGATTTCGGGTTTATGGTTTAGAGTTAGGGTTAGGGTTAAGGTTAGTGTTAACGTTAGGGTTTGGATACTTTTAGATTTTTGGGTTTAGGGTGCAAAATTTGAGGTTTAATTTCAATGGTTTAATGTTTATTGTTTAAGTTTTGGTATTTTGGGCTTGGTGTTTAGGTTTAGGGTTAGGTTAATGTTAATTTGTTAGGGTTTAGGTTGTTTTTAGGTTTAGGGATTGAGTTTAAGGCTTTGAGTTGTAATATTTATGGTTTAGTGTTTAACATTACGGTTTTGGTTTTTTTTGCTATGAGTTTAGGGTATAGGTCTTAGGGTAATGATTAGGGTTGGGGTTAGGATTAGGGTTAGGGTGTAGTTTTTTTTTTAGGTTTTATGGTTCAGGGTTTAGCATTTAAAGTTTTAAATATATGGTTTAGTATTTAATGTTTGGGTTTTGGTATTTTGGGCTTAGGGTTTTGGGTTTATGGTTTAGAGTTAGGGTTAAGGTTAGGGTGTTTGTTCTTTTTAGGTTTTTGAGTTTAGGTTTTAGGATTTGAGGTTTAATATCAATGGTTTAGTGTTTAATGTTTGGGTTTTTGTATTTTGGGATTGGTGTTTAGGATTTATGGTAGGGTTAGGGTTAGGATTAGCGTTTAGGTTGTTTTCAGGTTTTAGGGTTTGGGGTTAAGGATTTGAGTTGTAATATCTATGTTTTGGTGTTAAATGTTAGGGTTTTGGTATTTTTTGCTTTGGATTTAGGGTTTAGGGTTTAGGTTTAGGGTTAAGTATAGGGTTAGGGCTAGGGTTCGTGTAAGGTATAGGGTTAGGGTTACGGTTAAGGTGTTTTTTAGGTTTTAGGTTTTAGGGTTTATGATTTTTGGTTTAAAATCTGTGGTTTAATGTTTAATGTTTAGGTTTAGGTATTTAGGGCTTAATGTTTCGGGTTAAAAGTTTAGAGTTAGGGTTAGGGTTAAGGTTAGGGTTAGGGTTTAGTTTTTTTTAGATTTTAGGGTTTGTGGTTTAGGATTTGCGGTTTAAAATCTATGGTTTAGTGTTTAATGTTTGGGTTGTCGTGTTTTAGACTTAGAGATTAGTGTTTAGGATATAGGGTTAGGGTTTGAGTTAGGATTAAGGTTAGGATTTTTTTTTTTTAAGTTTTATGGTTCATGGATTATCATTTGAGGTTTAAAATCTATTGTTTAGTATTTAATTTTTGGGTTTTAGTATATTGGTCTTAGGGTTTCGGGTTTAGGGTTTAGGCTTAGGGTTAGTCAAGATTAGGGTTTTTTAGTTTTTTGGGTTTAGGGTTTAGGATTTGAGGTTTAGTATCAATGGTTTAGTGTTTAATGTTTAGGTTTTGGTATTTTGGGATTGGGGTTTAGGATTTATGGTAGGGTTAGGGTTAGGATTAGGGTTTAGTATTATTTTATAGGTTTTAGGGTTTGGGGTTAAGTATTTGAGTTGTGCTTTGGATTTAGGGTTTAGGGTTTAGGGCTAGGGTTAAGGATAGGGTTAGGGTTAGGGTTTGTGTTAGGGATAGGGTTAGGGTTAGGGTTTAGTTTTTTTTTTTAGGTTTTAGGTTTTGGGGTTTAGGATATTTAGTTTAAAATCTATGGTTTAGTGTTTAATGTTTGGGTTTAATACTGACCATTCAGCGTTGAGATATTTGATGGCAAAGAAGGATGCGAAACCGAGGTTGATTCGTTGGGTTTTACTACTGCAAGAATTTGACTTTGAGGTGAGAGATAGAAAAGGGACCGAAAATCAAGTTGCTGATCACTTATCCCGTTTAGAAGATGAAGCAATGAGAGAGTTAGGAGATAAGACTGATATTGATGATACATTCCACGATGAGCATGTATTGGCTGCCTCTCAAGACTTGATTCTGTGGTTCGCAGATTTTGCGAATTATCTCGCGAGCGATATTGTTCCACCGGACTTGTCCTTTCATCAAAGGAAAAAGTTCATGTACGATGTGAAGAAGTTCTTTTGGGATGAACCATACTTATATAGGAGTTGTGCCGATGGGCTTATTCGGCGTTGTGTGCCAGAAGTTGAGATGTTGAGTGTCTTGGAGGCATGTCATTCTTCACCCGTTGGTGGACATCATAGTGGTATACGAACCGCTCATAAGATCTTAAAGTGTGGCTACTATTGTCCAAATATTCATCAAGATGCTCATGAGTTTGCCAAAGCATGTGATAGATGCCAGTGAGATGGCGGCATTTCAAGAAAGCAAGAGCTCCCTTTAAATCCCATTCTTGTGATTGAGTTATTTGATGTTTGGGGCATTGACTTTACAGGTCCTTTTGTGAGTTCTAATGGGATGAAGTACATTCTGGTAGCGGTTGATTATGTGTCTAAATGGGTGGAATCTGTCGCCCTCGCAAATAATGAAGGGAAGAGTGTCACCGCGTTCTTGAAAAAGAATATATTTTCTCGATTTGGTACCCCAAGAGAAATTATTAGTGATGGGGGATCCCACTTTTGCAACAAATTGTTTAAGGGATTATTTGAAAAATATGGGGTTCGCCATAATGTGTCCACTCCTTACCATCCTCAAACTAGTGGGCAAGTTGAGGTGTCAAATCGGGAGATCAAGCAGATTTTGTCGAAAACAGTAAACGCTAGTAGAACGGACTGGTCAAGGAGGCTTGATGATGCTCTTTGGGCCTACCGGACAGCATATAAGACTCCCATAGGTATGTCCCCATACCGACTTGTATCTGGGAAAGCTTGTCACCTACCGGTTGAATTAGAGCATAAAGCCATGTGGGCTATGAAGAAGTTGAAATTGGATTAAAATGAAGCTGCAGAACAGAGGTTAAATGGGTTGAATGAACTCGATGAATTCCGCCTAAAAGCTTATGAAAGTTCAGCCCTCTACAAAGAAAAGATGAAGAAATACCATGACCAAAAGATTGAGAAACGCGATTTTATAGTTGGGGATTTGGTGCTTTTATTCAATTCTAGGTTGCGTTTGTTTCCGGGCAAGATCAAGTCCAACTGGACTGGCCCTTACTTGATCACCTAACTATTCCCTCATGGAGCGGTTGAGTTGGAAAACAAGGAGGGTGTGCGGTTTAAGGTGAACAGACAACGAATAAAAATCTATTTGGGGCATGCTGAATCGGCAAATGAAGTGATCGAGGCATACCATCTTGATGAAGTCTGAGTAATAGAGTATCCTCCGTCGTGCCGCGACGTTAAATCAGGTGCTGGTTGGGAGGCAACTCAATATGTATCCTCTAAGCCAACTATAGTTTTCTTTCTAGTAATGGTAGCATTTTCTCTTATTTTTTTTAGAAGTGTTGGCTAGAGCGTAGTTTAGGGTCCGTGTCCACTAACTGTCTAGTCAAGCACATAAAGCATAAACTAATGGGTGTTAATTTTGCAGGTAGCACATCACCAGGAAATTCTGCAGAAAATTACTCTGCAACATTCCCTGACGGATACATCGACGGACCGTCACGCTTGCGATGGACCGTCGCATGAATCCATCGTGCCAAGTATGCTTGTCATTTGTTTTGAAAGTTAGGGCACCCGCGACGGAACCCACGACGGACCGTCACACATGTGATGGACCATCGTCGAGGACTCATCGCGTCATTAACCAGCAACCCGACCCGACCCGGCTGGGGAATTTTAAAAGTTTTAAACCTTTTAAACTCCCCATCCCTTCACTTAAACCGTTTCTTTCCCTCTTTCTCCCATTTCCTCCCTTTTCAACTTCCTTCCACTCTCATCCTCTTCCATATCAACTGATCCACCATCACTTCCCCAAATTCCCACACTCTCATTTTCCCCTTCCCACAATCTCCTATTTGCTGGTCGGAGTCTTCTGCTGTGTTTCTGATCTATCTAGGTGTGTGCCTCACCTGTTTTTTTCTTCTCCACTTCTCAAGGTCTCAGGTATGTGTTTCTGATCTCTACCCATTTACACTACATTATTGTTTTTAATTACTATTGGCCTGTTTCTTTTTGTTGGGTTTTTGATTTTTGACTCCTTGTTGAATGCTAAATACCTTATGACATGCTTTAAAGACCCACACTGATAAATAAAATTGATGTGGGTAGTGGGTTAACCGAATCAAAGAGGAGGTATATGTATTTTAAAACTTGTCTGACCTAGGTTGATAGTCCCCCGAATTAACATGTTAAAACTCGAGAAAATAGTGCTTTAGCATTGCTAGTTTACTGGGTATTTGGGTTAGAAATATATGGGTTACTATCGAGCCTTTAGTTTGGACTCACAGGAGATGATTGTGGCAACCTCAGTTCTGTCACTGAATGACAGAACGAGGGCCTTTCGATGGACTATCGTACCCACGACGGACCATCGTAGGGTCCGTCAAACAACCCAATATTTATTTTCCCTAAGTGTCCACTAACGGACATATGCGACGGACCGTCGTGCCCTCGACGGTCCATCCTGCACAACCGTCATGGTTGTCAGAGACCCCAGTCCTAAGGATCTCCAACTTTTTTTCTAAGTGTCCACTTACGGACCTATATGATGGACCGTCGTACCCACGACGGTCCATCCTGCACAACCGTCATGACGGTCAGAGATCCCTCTCCTAAGGGTCTCCAACTTTTTCTAAGTTTCCACTGACGGACCTATATGATGGACCGTCGTACCCACGATGGTCCGTCCTGCACAACTATCATGGTTGTCAGAGACCCCAGTCCTAAGGGTCTCCAACTTTTTCTAAGTGTCCAATTATGGACCTATACGACGGACCGTCGTACCCACGACGGTCCGTCCTGCACAACCATCATGACGGTCAAAGATCCCTCTCCTAAGGGTCTCCATACTTTTTCTAAGTGCCCCATGATGGGCATCTACGACGTACTGTCATGATCATGACGGTCCGTCCTGCTTATTCGTCATAACTGTCAAAGACTTTCCTTCTGAGGGTCTACAAATAAATATTGTTTAAGTAATACCTGATGGGCCGTCTTACTCACGATGGGCCATCAACTGGTCCGTCGTGTTTCACTGCTACTTCAGAGATGTCATTACAACTTTGATCTTATGTGTATTTTGTTCATTTTTGCTTGTCTTGTTTGCTCCTTCTAGTACTAATAATGATTCTTTACAGGTACTATCTCTCATGGCACCGAAACAAGATCGAGTTTACGCACGTCGGCGTTCAAAGTCCGTCGCCCCGTCTGCCTGACTGGTTATAGGCTCTGATGATGAGCATGATCCAGAGTACGTGCCCCCAGGCACTGCCACTCCAGCACGAGCTGCACGTGCAACCAGAGCCACACCCAAGAAGGTGGCGTCCGGCGTAGTCACTGCCTCCTAGTCTGATGAGGAGCGCACACTAAGAGGCACACCTTCTGGGTCAGCTACACAAGACGAAGGAGCGTCTGGCTCCTTAGGAGTTTCTTGGTCGGAGGAAGCCTCCGGGTCGGCAGAAGCCTCTACACCCACCACAGCTGCACAGTCTGCCTCGTCTGATGAGGCTGACAGTAGTGATTCCACTCCAGGCTCACCGACTGGAGTTCCCGCCCCGGTTGCCGACCAGCCCAACCGGTGGTGTGTTGATGGGCAATACCAAGTGTATTCAGACGCCAAGTTGCTAAATGATAAGGGCGTCATGACACGTACCCTTACACTGGAGAGGCGGGTCCTTACGGGAAGTCTCCCTACCATGCCGTATATCCACACTATCTTCACCAGACAGAGGCTAGAGTGGACGGCTCGTTCTTTGGGCCGATACAGTGAGGAGTTGTTCCGAGAGTTTTACGCCTCTTATATGGATACTCTCCGATCACAGATCGATAGGCGGGCTTCCCCCGCCAAACAGGCCCCACTTGATCACGTCAGAGTCCGCGGCATGCAGGTCGACATCTCCCTGTCAGCCATCCGCCGATATCTGTACGGCGAGGATGTTGATGCCACCAGGACCCTTCTCACCGCCGAGTTCGACTACCAGTGGCAAATTGTTAAAGAGGTCCGGTTCTTGCGTGATCCATCGCTGAGAGAGACCACTAAGAGGTGGATGGTCCAGCACTTATCTATTGATGGAGAGGCTGCTGATTGGGTAATGGAGCCGAAGGGAGCCATCAGGAAGGCTAACTTGACCTTCACGGCTAAGTTTCTATGGTTGTTGTCCGCCACTACCTCTCCCCCACTGCTGCAGATAATATAGTTACATGGGATCGCGCAGTTCTGATGGCAGCGATGATGGCATGGTTTGAGGTTGACTTCGCTTGGCTTCTTCAGGCGGTCATGCACGAGAGGGCCTTCAAGGTCACCACTACTTACCCTTTTCCGTGCATGGTGTTTTCCTTATGCAGGTCCGCAAGTGTGCCCATTTGGCACATTGATCAGCTCAAAACTCCCAGGGCAATGTTGATATCGGCCTCATCAGGGATGAGGCCAATGAGTTGGCCCCACGCAGAGGGCCCCGCCCGAAAGTGCCTCCACTTGGTGAGAACCTGGCAGATACTGTAGCGCATGCTCAAGCGACTACCCAAGCTGCTTCTGCACCCACTGACACTACCCCGGTCGAGTCTATCTGGGTAGTAGCAATGCCCCAAGCTCCTCTCGCTCGGCCCCTTCCCACGCTCTGCTCCCACTTGCTAGGGTCCAGAAATTAGAGGCTCAGATGGCCACACTTCTGCAGCGGTCTATTGCTGAGGCGGAGGAGCGCATGGAGCGTAAGATGGCACAGCACACAGAGAGGAAGATCGCGGAGGTTCATCAGTGCTTAGACGCTTTTGAGTTGCGGGTGCTAGCCCGACCAGCCCCTTCGGTGGACGTGTCGACCCTTCAGGCTGCGGTTGAGAGTTTGCGAGCGGATCTTGATATGATCCTAGAGGCTAGGGTGCCTGAGTCTGAGGCCCCTTCTGCATAGCCTGCTGAGGACACAGTGATGGCTGCTTTATTCTCCACTTCTGATGTTCCACCACCTCCCCCACGAGGCATGCCAAGAGGCGCAGGGGTCTAGAGGAGGATGAGGCTAGGGCGAGGAAGAAGGAGCGCCGTGAGATGGAGGCTGCGAGGAGAGCCTCGATTGCTGATGAGGAGGCCCGCACGTTGAGGGCTGTAGAGTTAGCTGCCGGGGCGTCTAGCTCCAGAGTTGTGGAGACAGTGAGAGGCACGACTGATAGTGTTGTTGCTGATGAGGACACTACTGAGGGTGTCCAGATTATGAAGGGAGTGTGTTCCGGGGAACCGGACCCACCAGCTTGCTGATCGCCGGCGCTTTGCGCCTCAGGTTTGCTTCACCTACCTCTCGCGTATTTTTTTTTTTTTAAACATTGGGGACAATTGCATATCTTTTTGTTGGGGTGGGGTAAATGGAATGTGAGTGCTAGGGTGAAGTCTGAGTAGCCCAATTCACGATCCTCTTTTGGGGTTTTCTTGCCTGTGTTCTTTTTCCCCAAAAGACTGATTACTTTTATTGTTGAACTGGCATGTTATATATTGTGTACATAGTATAACTCTGAAGCATGATGGCTAAAACAAATATGATATCCCGATATAATGAAAATGATGCATGACTAGGCATAGTAATTGATAATTGTGTGGCTCTAAACATGACATAGAGATACACTACTGCATGACCCTGAATCTAAGACTCAAACTAGGTGTCTAATAATTTGGGAATGTAATGAATGTCAAGTGAGTGTGAGAGAAATTCGAATGATCCACCATTTATAATGAGCTAGAACTTCCCTGGTTAGTCTTGCTAAATGTAAGCCAAAATAAACAATTAGGAAAGGATCATAGGCCTTTGTTCGAAATAGTCAATCTTGAGCCTAAAAATAACAGAAAACCAAATGAAGTTAATCCCTTATAGATCCAAATGATTTGAGCCTAAAAACAGATCTTTCTTTTTCACCCCAACTGATCTTCTCTGGGAACAATGTGTTGGCCGTGGTCCCTCGTTGGACATGTGCACCTCAGTTTATGCCAAAAGCATAAGTTGAGGGTGGCTAATGCAGAAACCAACCTTGTCGTGGCCCTGACCCAACCATGGGCTTTGTGAACCTTGACTCATGGCAAAGTCATGAGTTGAGGGTGGATGTTATAAGGAGTACTCCAGAAAGTGGGGTTGAAAGAACGAAGAGGAAGAAAGAACAAAACAGAAGTGACTATAAAAATATATATATATATATATAAAAACAAAAAAAGTATACATATGAAAGAAAATAAACACAAGAAAAGATAAAAGTCACTTACACTTAAGGATAAGAAAGGGAAAACATCAAGGTGAAAAGAAAATTGAGAAATAGGGCGAAATAAACGATAAAAATGTGGTACGCTTAGCCGATATGTCAAGGAGGGAAACAAGTCACTAAAGTATACCTAAATATACCCTACCTGACCCTAAGCCTATGTTACAAGCTAAGAAAGTCCTATCGTGATCCTAAGTGTTGTATGGCAAACTTAAAGCAGTGAAAATAAGGGCAAGCTTATGGCAATATGTATAAATGAGTTGTGAATTTGTTCTGAGATTGAGTGTTGAAAAGTAATCCTTATACTCAAACTGAAATCATTGTGTGAAAAATGAGGATGTTATTTTGAAGTTAGGACACTAGTTGCAATACCGGAAATATTAGCACCTCGGTGAGAAATTGAAGAGGATAGGTGTCATTGCGTAGTGAGTTTGTGTCATGGTCTGATTCCACATAATTCAAATCTAATAGTGATAAGATGCATGAACATAATGAGAATGATCGGGATTGAGAGCCAAATGATTGCGAAAGCTAAAATGTGGATACTCTTGTACAAAGATTTTGTAGTGAGTCATAGTGCGTCGCTTGAGGGTAAACAACGAATTTATGTTGAGGGTGTTGATGTACCGTGGTTTCACGGTACATTTAATACTTTTTTCTTAAGTTTAGTGTGTGTCTAAAGCCTTTTTGTATTAATTTTTTATGTAGGTTTCTCTTTATTTGCAGGAAATTTGTCCAAAGATGAACGCGGGAGTTTTTGAGCAAGAAATGCAGAAGAGACCACCTACAGAGCTTATGATGGTACGTCGAGGCTGTGACGGTCATCATAGTGAGGAGAGAAGCTTCAGAAGGAAGATGGGGAAGTCTGACCAAGTGTGGGACTACGGAAGTTCATGACGGACCGTCATAGCCATGACGGTCCGTCCTGCTTGTTCGTCGTGATGATCAGAGAGTAGTCCCAGTACCCAATTCCAAGAAATTAAGTATTATGGAACGGAGCCCCTCGACGGACCGTCGTGCTTGAAACGGTCCGTCATACCTGTCCGTTGAGGGTAATGAAGAAAGCAGCAGAAGAATTTGTGATGTATGGGAAGACGGAGGCCATGACAGTCCGTCATGCCCACGACGGTCCGTCACGAGGTCCGTCGACTCAGACGCGTTTGGACAGATTTTCATTAATTAGAATCCTTCTTTTATTAGGTTTTGTTTTTATTATAAATAGTTCGAAAAACCTCGTTTTTGGGGTTAGACTCTTGGATATTTTTCAGTACTCTAGTTTTAGTGTTTGAACTATTGATTTTGGTATTTGATATACTTTTTCTGGAATCGATTGTTGGTGTTTTTGTTGATTAATGAAGTGAATTTCTGGATTTTATTCATTCTCATCAAAGTAAGTGCATGAAGTATTACATTATCAATATGAATTGTGTGACTATGACCATGGTAACTAAACTCCATAACTAGGGTTGTGGGAACCATGGGTAAATAACAAGGTAAAATCTAGCTAAAATAACAAGTCTTGAATAGTGTCTTGCATGTATTGATAATTCTTTCGTTTAGAAGTCCTTTTAATGGATGGCCAACGTTAGAACTCTCCTTAATGCTACTTACCGGATCAAGGAGGTAGATAATAGGAAAAGAATTATCAACGTAGATTTAGTGTATACTATCTAATAGGCTAGTGTTGGTTGGTACGTAGTAATAACTTCGTCAAATATCGATTACAATGCTTAATATGAGGTAAATATAAGGTTTAGTAAAGCAACACACGTAGCCGGACCAAGGTGCGGAGTGAAATTCTCTAGATGCTGGACCAAGGATTTAGAGATACCTAACTTATCACTTTGCATGCAAGATATTATGAAAGAATTGTTATATCTAGAATTACCGAGTTAGGAGCCTGTGGGGAACACTTAAGCCCTAGTTAATCTCATCACTTAATTAAAACTTCAATACTTAAATCTGTTAGTTGATTACTTTAACTTAGTTAATTGTTTTAATTAATTAAAAAAAACTTTTAGTTTTTTGTTTTATCGGAAAATAGTTGACTAAATAGTAGTAATAATAGAATAAAGTTAAGTCTGAACCATTTTCCTCGTGGGATCGATCCCAACCTCATTAGTTGGCTTATTTACTTGATACTACCGCTTTACTTCTTATTTGAGAAGTAAGTTTGAGCGTATCAATGGCCTTATTACAGAAGCTTCGAAATGAAAGTACGAAGGAAACGCTAGGGACAACATCCACTAGCTATGTCTAAAACTAAGGCTAGACTAAAACTGTAGCATCCTCGAAATCAAGAGGACCTACCTAATGGTCTGGAGAACAGTGATGTCCACACCTGCTGCGATGAGTCTTCAATCTGCTCTCTGAACTGCACCTAAAAATAGTAATTTGTAGGGGTTAGTATACCACTTGTACTAAGTATGGTGTATGCACACATACACATAAGGCTATGCATGATCAAGGAAAGCTCTTCCTAAACAACAAGCCATTTCTGGAAAGTATAGTCACTAGACTTTCCTAAATCGTTAGTTGTGAATTGTGGTATGAATATGATGTATTTTAATGCATTCAAAGCACACAACTCATTTTCTATATGATTGGAAGACATTAGTATCATCAACATAATTTTAGAACCCTCGGGCGAAGATTTGAAATTTTAAGTCCCTTAACCCGAGAGCTCTGTCATCCATACTTAGTTTTATTTTCAGTCTTTTTCTTCTTCTTGTTGTGTAGTTCAATAATTCCTTTTGTCCTATGTTTTACTTACAAGTGCAATCATTCATTGTAGTCCCATAACCTTAATAAATCAAGTAAGTAGTTCGAGAGATTAAGGAAATGAGTTAACTACAATTTGGGGAATGAATATATTTATAAGTCAATACTTATTGACTATACTCATTCTTTAGTTGATTGCATAATGTGCATAGTTATTTGGGGCATATCATTAGAACTTACGATCTTGCTTACTTTGGGGATGAAGTCTTTATAAGCCAATCTTTATTGGCTAAATACAGTAGTTGATCATTTTGGATAAGCATACTTAAATTCATTATTGGCTATGGTCATTTTCATAATAAAATAAGTCATTATAAGCCAATTTTATTTGGCTTCTATCATTTTCATGACATGAGGATTCATTATTTGCTATGCCCTTTACTTATTGTAATCTTCATTGGACATGATTTTACTATTCTTATAGCAAGTCATTCATTACATCAAGTATTCATTAATGCTTCATAAGCCAATCTCTATTGGCTATGCCACCTATTTCATCATTCTCATGTTAGGGAAGTTATGAAGTTTTGAGTTACTATTATGTTTTATATTCCCCTTTATTGGCATCATAAAAGAAGTCATTATAAGCCAATCTTATTTAGCCTTGACCATTATTTGCTGAAACTTCATGAGTGTGATATTGACAATTGACATTCTTAAGCTCTTCCTCATGGCTCACTTTGAACATACGTTCCATCATCATCATCCTTTCTTACTTTCATAGATACATCATTAGGAATAAGATCATGCGAGCTAACATGAAATTCAATGTCTTCCCCACACTGAAAAGAGGTGATTCACCGGTTAAAATGAATCTAGATCATGTGATCTACTCATGAAATCCAGTGTCTGCCCCACACCGAAAAGGGGTGATCCCCGGCTAAGGCAAATCCATCTCAAGTGTTAACTCAACACCAAAAAGGAGTGGTTCACGGCTATAGTGAACCAAGAACATGTTATGGGCATTAACCGACATAGATCATGTGATCTAAACATTAAATCCAGTGTCTTCCCCACACCGAAAATAGGTGGAATCAACGGCAAAAGTGAAACCGAACATACCTAGCTCGCTTAGGTGCACACCACTGGCTAGTTCCTATGTTGGCTAGACATAGTTCGAAGACTAGGGACTTAATGAGACTACTTATCCACCTCAGTGGTAGCCTCGTCTCATGAGACTTACACGTGCAAGCACACGCTCATAACTAGTCTTTCAGTGTTGTGCTCCCTTTCATTATCTACTTTATCTTTTAGAGTTGACTCAAGCATTACGAAAGCTTGCTTCTAGATTGATATTTACTTACTCTTTTGATGACTTGTCATCCTTACTTTACATTGATTAAATGTGAATTTTCCTTACATATCATCCTTACTTTACATTGATTAAATGTGAATTGTCCTTACATATCATCCTTACTTTACATTGATGAAATGTGAATTGTCCTTACATATAATCCTTAGGTGTTAATGAGACTAGTCTCACACATTCTAACACCTTCATTCGTGAGTATTCTTTTAACACAGTAGTTTAGCTGTAAGTAAGACTTGTCTCACTTCCTTTAACACCCCATTCTGGTAACTTACTTAATTTAGACCCCTTTAGTTATGTTATAACTCACGTTACTTCCTTACTTTAGTGTAGTAGCTTTATTTCATCGTTTATGGACGATGAGCACTTCTTTCAATGAGTTTCATGAGTTCATATGTCATTCTTTTTTAGCATGTTGGGAGTTGTCCCAATGAGTGTCATGCCCTTGGTTATGGGTTCATTGAATTAGCTTAGAAGTGCTTATATTATCATTTGATACTCCAACTACACAAGATTGACATATGATTAGTATTGGCCTATACGCTTTTGGAAAGGATTGCATAATCGTATTTATTGGCATATGCCAATTTTACGTGTGTTCAGATTTAAACTTAATATGTATGAACCATAAGCCAATATTTTACTCATTTAATCATAAATTTATTGCCATTTGCATGCATCCCTTTTGACAAAGTACTTTTAGCCATTTCATTGACATAAGATAGGTATTTCATTCAAGATGTGATTTCATGTAGATCTTTAAGCCAACCTTATAACATGACTTTAGGCATAATGTTTTTAAACATCTTGGACAGCATATTATGACCATTTAACGAACACAACATCATCAACAAGTCACATTAACAGTAAGTATGCACAACAGACTTTAATCATCTTCATACATAATATTTTTGGACACATCTTAGCATAAAATCATTTTTTTAACCAATCTTAGTTCATGACTTTGCGGTAACATTTTTAAGACATATTGACAGCATCATATTAACATTTGATGACTTTAGAATCTTCATAACGTTACAAAACAACAAGTCAACATTCGGACACACACACATCAACACTTGACATTTACGGACGTAACTAACATATCATCGGTTCTTAATTCACGTTGTAAACATTAGGTTCATACGATTATAAGTTCATAGGTTCATTCGACATTCATCATTCAAGGACAATAAAAGTTAAGATCAGTCAACACCACATTCCAACAACATGATCTCAAACCTATTCAACATTAAATCGTAAAAGGATACTAAGGAAGGGAAGTTCGACAAGAACGACGGGAACAACCCTAGGTTTCAAGATCTTATGAATTGTTCGAAAGAAAATTCTCTTGGAGGAATAATTCCAGGAGAGGAACCCATACCTTTAGTATAACTTAATCTACGAAGACCACCTCGAACGAAACCTTGAAGATAACTTGAAATCGCCTACGAACGTCTATGCACTTTTCCGTTTTTGCTTTATTGTTTACAGATTTGCGTTTTGTGAAACTCTTAGTGTTTGAACGTGAGTCTAAGTCTTAGAAACTGATCTTGACTTATTCAACTAAGGTTTAATAAGTTAATTTAATAAAATAATTATTTAATTACTAAAACGCCCCTCCTAAGTTTACTAAACATAGGAGAATGTTGACTTGACCAAAAATCTGGAATTTTGGTGTTGACTATGGTTTCGGTCAACATTTTAACTTTATATTAATTAATTAATTCCTTAATTTCATTAATTTAGAGACATAGGGTAAGTACTAAAGTACCCCTAAGTCATTGGAACCATAATCAACCCTTTAGGACCATCCTAGGTTAAGTACTAGGATGTTTTTTGAATTGTAATAGGTTAGCATAAGAATTTCGGTTTGAACCCTTTAATTTAATTAATTAAATGGATAATTTAATTAATTAAGTGACCTAGGATAATTACTAAAGTACCCTTAAGTCGTTATAACCATAACTAATCCTTTGGACCATCCTAGGTTAGATACTAGGTTGTCTTTTTTTTGTCTCAACCGAAATCTGGAAATTTCTTTGTGATTCGGTTTTGTCCCTTTAAATTAATTAATTAAGCTGCTAAATTAATTAATTGAGTAGCCTAGGGTAATTACTAAAGTATCCCTAAGTTGTTAGGAAAATAACCAACCTTTTGGACCATCCTAGGTTAGGTACTAGGTTGTCTCTTTAGCTAGTTACTAGGTTAGTGCCACCCGGTTAAGTCTTAGGTTGTCGGGTTCACTAATTAGTTTATTTTGTTTGGTCCTAGGTTAGTTAGTTATTTAGGGCAATAGTTTAGAGTCTATAATTGATTAGGAAGTTAGGCCCCACATTGAGTGGTCCCTTGTGCACGTTTTTCCCCCAAACTACCCTAACCGAATTCTCTTAGGGTGGTCCCCTCCTTTGTCAACTTCTTCACATGTCTTGCACAGGTGGTTGCACATGGGTTGGTTGTACTTTCCTAACTAACTATTATTTATGGTTCATTTGGTAATGTTTAGTTATTTTCTCAAGGATTCTTACTATGTCCTTGGGCACTGCTTAATCTACATGATTATCTTAATTGATCATGTGCCATGGTATCTAGGCTTGACACTTGGATGCCTCATACCTTTTTGTGAGTTGGATGAAACATTTTTTTTAGCTTAGGGTTTGTATTGCAGGTACATTTCTTAAACAAGCTCATTAATACTTAGATATATGGCTAACACCCTTTAAGCCTATATTTTCTAATATGCCCAATATTTTGCTTATTTGGGTATTATATAGTAATTGGCTATTACCCCTTTGTCAATTTTCTAAAATATTGGGCATTGGAATGCCTATGTATCCCCAATACGCATTCGTAAAGACCTATTGAGCTCTTCACTATACATAAAATTTTCAGGAATGTTACATTATCCTCCCCTTAAGAACATTCGTCCCCGAATGACACTACACATCATTTAAACAAAGAGGGTGATTTTCGAAAGTTACTTTATCATGCTTAAACTTTTATATTTTGTGAATATCTGATTTACACTTATTTGGATGATGCATAACATTCAAGCTTATCTGAAACTTCATATTTGAGATTGAGGGATTTCCTTCTCAATCACAATTAATTTAATGCACATCACAAATCATGCAACACGAAAATCATGTCTACACTATACAAAAATAGCAACATGAAATGCAAACATGACTTCGTTTTAACTCACATAGTGCAATTATTACACAAACGATTATGTACTTACAACACCAAGTCGACTATTGCACTAAAAGTTAGAGTTTCTCAAACATAACCAGACTTAGGATGAGTATATCTAACCTCAAGAACTGAATAAATGATGGTAGCGGGATCTCATATCGGCCTCGGCCTCCCATGTTACTCCCTCAACAAGTTGGTTCCTCCATAACACCTTAACGGTGGCAAACTCATTGTTCCTGAACCGTTTCACTTGGCGATCTAAAAATTCAACGGATGTCTCTTCGTAAGAAAGGTTCTCATCGACTCCTAACCCCTTAGATAACATCTTGTTGGCCTTAAGATTTGAAACTATTTGGCTTGTTGGATTTGAACCACGCCCTTCCCGTTTCAATTCTAACTCATTTGGAAACTGAAATCTTACTACCTTGTTTCGATAGTCTATGGTAGCATAACACTTATGGAGCCAATTCATACCTTAGCCATATCCTTGAGTTGGTGTGCAGCCAACTTAGCCTTCTCCTCTTCATTAGTACTCATAACAGGCTTTTAGAACTTACCATGCTTCATCTCCATGCGAACCACAACACTCACAACACGTCTTTCGTTCACACTGGGCATTTCCATTATTGGACTTTCTTGGGAAGGCTAGATCTTGAGTCTGGCGCCTTAGACCACTTGTCCATCTTAATTCTTGTGTGTATTCTTCTACGTGCTCACACAAGAAGGAATCTAGATACTTAGAATGACACAAAGTGTCAAAGCTCTAGATAGCACGATAAAGAGTAGAAGAAGGGATATTTCCTAACATCAAAAAGTCTCTAAGTCATGATTGTGGCGCGCTTCACAACCATAAGTTAGAAACTACGTAACGTGGTTGTTTTGAGCTTTATTTCCTAGGTAATCTAACCTCATGCTCTGATACCAAGTTTGTCACGACCCGAATTCTGGAATTTGAATCGGAACCGGCGTCGTTGACCTCTCAGAGGTCGCAGACAAGCCTCTTCTTGCATTCATCAGATTCATATGGTTAGTTTTAGCAGAAAATTTAAAACTTTTTATAAGTATGAAGTATACATAGACTTCATATAGTTGTTACATAACTTCATCATATACTAAGATCAAATAAAGGAAACAACCATCTAACATAGATTACGCAATTCAAAGGAGATTTAATATAGCATAAATAAGTTTGCCAAAATGGCCTTATTACATAATCTTTGAAATGAAAGTACGAAGGAAACGGTAGGGACAACATCCACTAGCTATGTCTAAAACTAAGGCTAGACTAAAACTGTAGCATCATCGAAATGAAAAGGACCTACCAAATGGTCTGGAGAACACTGTTGTCCAAAACTACTGCGATGAGTCTTTAATCTGCTCTCTGACCTGGACCTAAAATGTAATTTTTAGGGGTTATTATACCACTTGTACTAAGTACTGGTGTATGCACAGATACACATAAGGCTATGCATGATCAATGAAAGCTCTTCCTAAACAACATGTCATTTATGGAAAGTATAGTCACTAGACTTTTCTAAATCGTTAGTTGTGAATTGTGGTACGAATATGATGTATTTTAATGCATTAAAGGCACACAAGTCATTTTCTATATGATTGCAAGACATTAGTATCATCAACATATTTTAGAACCCCTCGGGCGGAGATTTGAAATTTTAGGTCCCCTAACCCGAGAGCTCTGTCATCCATACTTAGTTTTATTATTAGTCTTTTTCTTCTTCTTGTTGTGTAGTTCAATAATGCCTTTGGTCCTATGTATTACTTACAAGTGCAATTATTTATTGTAGTCTCATACCCACAATGAATCAAGTAAGTAGTTCGAGAGATTAAGGAAATGAGTTAACTACAATTTGGGGCATGAATATATTTATAAGTCAATACTTATTGACTATACTCATTCTTTAGTTGATTCATAATGTGCATAGATATTTGGGGCATATCATTAGAACTTACGATCTTGCTTACTTTGGGCATGAAGTCTTTATAAGCCAATCTTTATTGGCTAAATACAGTAGTTGATCATTTTGGATAAGCATACTTGAATTCATTATTGGCTATGATCATTTTCATAATAAAGGAAATCGTTATAAGCCAATTTTATTTGGCTTCTATCATTTTCATGACATGAAGATTCATTATTTGCTATGCCCTTTACTTATTGTAATCTTCATTGGACATGATTTGACTATTCTTATAGCAAGTCATTCATTGCATCAAGTATTCATTAATGCTTCATAAGCCAGTCTCTATTGGTTATGCCACCTATTTCATCATTCTCATGTTAGGGAAGTTATGAAGTTTTGAGTTACTATTATGTTTTCTATTCCCCTTTATTGGCATCATAAAAGAAGTCATTATAATCCAATCATATTTGGCCTTGTTATTATTTGCTGAAAATTCATGAGTGTGATATTGACAATAGACATTCTTAAGCTCTTCTCCATGGCTCACTTTGAACATACGTTCCATCATCATCATCCTTTCTTACTTTAATAGAGACATCATTAGGAATAAGATCATGCGAGCCAACATGAAATCCAGTGTCTTCCCCACACTGAAAAGAGGTGATTCACCGGTTAAAATGAATCTAGATCATGTGAGCTACTCATGAAATCCAATGTCTGTCCCACACCGAAAAGGGGTGATCCCCGGCTAAGGCGAATCCATCTCAAGTGTTCACTCCACACCAAAAAGGAGTGGCTCACGGCTATAGTGAACCAAGAACATGTTGTGAGCATTAACCGACATAGATCATGTGAGCTAAACATGAAATCCAGTGTGTTTCCCACACCGAAAAGAGGTGGAATCACCGCCCAAAGTGAAACCGAACATACCTAGCTCGCTTAGGTGGAAACCACTGGCTAGTTCCTATGTTGGCTAGACATAATTCGAAGACTAGGGACTTAATGAGACTACTTATCCACCACGGTGGTAGCCTCGTATCATGAGACTTACACGTGCAAGCACATGCTCATAACTAGTCTATCGGTGTTGTGCTCACTTTCATTATCTTCTTTATCTTTTAGAGTTGACTCAAGCATTATGGAAGCTTGCTTCTAGATTGAGATTTACTTACTCTTTTGATGACTTTTCATCCTTACTTTACATTGATGAAATGTGAATTGTCCTTACATATCATCCTTACTTTACATTGATGAAATGTGAATTGTCCTTACATATCATCCTTAGGTGTTAATGAGACTAGTCTCACACATTCTAACACCTTCATTCGTGAGTATTCTTTTAACATAGTAGCTTAGGTGTAAGTAAGACTTGTCTCACTTTCTTTAACACCCATTCTGGTCACTTACTTAATTTAGACCCCTTTAATTATGTTATAACTCACGTTACTTCCTTACTTTAGTGTAGTAGCTTCATTTCATCATTTACGGACGATGAGCACTTCTTTCAATGAGTTTCATGAGTTCATATGTCATTCTCTTTGAGAATGTTGGGAGTTGTCCCAATGAGTAGCATGCCCTTGGTTATGGGTTCATTGAATTAGTTTACAAGTTCTTATATTATCATTTGATACTCCAACTACACAAGATTGACATATGATTAGTATTGGCCTATACGCTTTTGGAAAGGATTGCATATCATATTTATTGGCATATGCCAATTTTACGTGTGTTCATATATAAGCTTAATATGTATGATCCATTACCCAATCTTTACTCATTTAATCATAATTTATAGCCATTTGCATGCATCCCTTTTGACAAAGTACTTTTAGCCATTTCATTGATATAAGATAGGTATTTCATTCAAGATGTGATTTCATAGAGATCTTTTAAGCCAACCTTATAACATGACTTTAGGCATAACATTTTTAAACATCTTTGACAACATAATATGATCATTTAACTAAAACAACATCATCAACAATTCACATTAACAGTAAGTATGCAGAACAACATACCGTAATCATCTTCATACATAATATTTTTGGACACATCTTAACATAAAATCATTTTTTTAACCAATCTTAGTTCATGACTTTGCGGTAACATTTTCAAGACATATTGACAGCATCATATTAACATTTAATGACTTTAGAATCTTCATAACGTTACAAAACAACAAGTCAACATTTGGACACACACACATCAACACTTGACATTTACGGACGTAACTAACATATCATCGGTTCTTAATTCACGTGGTAAACATTAGGTTTATACGATTATAAGTTCATAGGTTCATTCGACATTCATCATTCAAGGACAATAAAAGTTAAGGTCAGTCAACACCACATACCAACAACATGATCTCTAACCTATTCAACATTAAATCGTAAAAGGATACTAGGGAAGGGAAGTTCGACAAGAACGACGGGAACAACCCTAGTTTTCAAGATCTTATGAATTGTTCGAAAGAAAATTCTCTTGGAGGAAGAATTCAAGGATATAAACCCATACCTTTAGTAGAACTTAATCTACGAACACCACCTCAAACGAAACCTTAAAGATACCTTGAAATCGCCTAAGAATGTCTATGCACTTTTCTATTTTTGCTTTCTTGTTAATGATTTGCATTTTCTGAAACTCTTAGTGTTTGAACGTGAGTCTAAGTCTTAGAAACTGATCTTGACTCATTCAACTAAGGTTTAATAATTTAATTTAATAAACTAATTAGTTAATTACTAAAACGCCCCTCCTAAGTTGACTAAACATAGGAGAATGTTGACTTGACCCAAAATTTAGAATTTTGGTGTTGACTATGGTTTTGGTCAACATTTTGACTTTATATTAATTAATTAAATCCATATTTTAATTAATATAGGGACCTAGGGTAAGTAATAAAGTACCCTAAGTCATTGGAAACATAATCAACCCTTTAGGACCATCCTAGTTAAGTACTAGGATGTTTCTTGAATTATACTAGGTTAGCATAAGAATTTCGGTTTAACCCCTTAAATTTAATTAATTAAATGGCTAATTTAATTAATGAAGTGACTAGGGTAATTACTAAAGTATCTTTAAGTCGTTATAACAATAACTAATCCTTTGGACCATCCTAGGTTAGATACTAGGTTGTCTCTTTCTTGTCTCAACCGAAATCTGGAAATTTCTTTGTGATTTCGGTTTTGTCCTTTAAGTGAATTAATTAAGCTTCTAAATTAATTAGTTAAGTAGCCTAGGGTAATTACTAAAGTATCCCTAAGTTGTTAGGACAATAACCAACCTTCTAGACCATCCTAGGTTAAGTACTAGGTTGTCTCTTTAGCTAGTTACTATTTTAGTGCCACCCGGTTAAGTCTTAGTTTGTCGGGTGAAATAATTAGTTTATTTCGTTTGGTCCTATGTTAGTTAGATATTTAGTGAAGTAGGTTAGAGTCTAGAATTGATTAGGAAGATAGGCCCCACATGGAGTGGTCCCTTGTGCACGTTTTCCCCCTAACTACCCTAACCGAATTCGGTTAGGGTGGTCCCCTCCTTTGGCAGCTTCTTCACATGTCTTGCACATGTGCTTGCACATGGGTTGGTTGTACTTTCCTAACTAACTATTATTTATGGTTCATCTGGGAATATTTACTTATTGTCCCAAGGATTCTCACTATGTCCTTGGGCACTACTTAATCTACATGATCATTTTAATTGATCATGTGCCATGGTATCTAGGCTTGACACTTGGATGCCTCATACGTTTTTGTGAGTTGGATGAAATATTTTTTTTTAGCTTAGGGTTTTTATTGCAGGTACATTTCTTAAACAAGCTCATTAATACTTAGATATATGGCTAACACCCTTTAAGCCTATATTTTCTAATTGGCCCAATATTTTGCTTATTTGGGTATTATATAGAAATTGACTATTACCCCTTAGCCAATTTTCCATATTAAGCCCAATATTCCTCAATATTGCGCATTGGAATGGCTATGTATCCCCAATATGCATTCTTAAAGACCTATTGAGCTCTTCACTAGACATAAAATTTTCCGGAATGTTACAATTAGGGTTTTGGTATTTTGGGCTTTGGGTTTTGGTTAGGTTTAGGATTAGGGTTTAAGTTTTTTTTGAGGTTTTAGGGTTTGGTTTAAAAGTAATATCTATGGTTTAGTGTTCAATGTTAGGTTTTTGGTATTTTGGGCTTTCGGTTTAGGGTTTAGGGTTTAGGGTTAGGGTTTAGGATAGGGTTAGGGTTAGGGTTAGGGTAAGGGTTAGGATTTAGTGTTTTTTTAGGTTTTAGGTTTTGGAATTTATGATTTTTAGTTTAAAATCTATGATTTAGTGTTTAATGTTTGGGTTTTGGTATTTTAGGCTTGACGTTTTGGGTTAATGGTTTAGGGTTAGGTTTAGGGTTAAGGTTTGGGTTAGGGTTTTGGTTTATTTTTTTTTAGGTTTTAGGGTTTGTGGTTTAGGATTTGAGGTTTAAAATATATGGTTAAGTGTTTAATGTCTGGGTTTTCATATTTTGGACTTAGGTTTTTTTTGGACATCGGGTTTAGGGTTAGGGTGTAGATTTTTTTTATTATGGTTCAGGGTTTAGCGTTTGAGGTTTAAAAGCTATTGTTTAGTATTTACTGATTGGGTTTTTGTATTTTGGGCTTAGGGTTTCGGGTTTATGGTTTAGAGTTAGGATTATGGTTAAGGTTAGGGTTAGGGTTAGGGTTAGGGTTAGGGTTAGGGTTTTGGGTTCTTTTAGATTGTTTGGTTTAGGGTTTGGAATTTGAGATTTAATATCAATGGTTTAGTGTTTATTCTTTGGGTTTTGGTATTTTGGGCTTGGGGTCTAAGGTTTATGGTAGGGTAAGGGTTAGGGTTAATGTTAGGGTTAGGGTTAGGGTTTAGGTTATCTTAGGTTTTAGGGTTTGTGTGTTAAGGATTTAAGTTGTAATATCTATGGTGTAGCGTTTAACGTTAGGGTTTTGGTATTTTTGTCTTTGAGTTTAGGGTATAGGGTTTACGGTTAGGGTTAAGGATAGGGTTAGGGTAAGGGTTCGTGTTAGGGATAGGGTTAGGGTTAGGGTTTAGTTTTTTTTTAGTTTTAGGTTTTGGGGTTTAGGATTTTGGGTTTAAAATCTATAGTTTAGTGTTTAATGTTTAGGTTTTGGTATTTTGGGCTTAGGGTTTCACGTTAATTGTTTTGGGCTATGGTTAGGGTTAAGGTTCGGGTTAGGGTTAGAGTTTAGGTTCTTTTTAGGTTTTAGGGTTTGTGGTTTAGTATTTGATATTTAAAATTAATGGTTTAGTGTTTAATGTTTGAGTTTTCGTATTTTGAACTTAGGTTTTTATTTCTTGGACTTAGGGTTTAGGGTTTTGGTTAGGGTTAGGGTTAGTATTAGGACTAGGGTGTAGTTTTTTTTTTAGGTTTCATGGTTCAGGGTTTAGCATTTGCGGTTTAAAATCTATGGTTTATTATTTAATGTTTGGGTTTGATATTTTGGGCTTAGGGTTTTGTGTTTATGGTATAGAGTTAGTGTTAGGGTTAGGGGTAGGTGTTTTTTTTAGGTTTTTGGCTTTTGGGTTTAGGATTTGAGGTTTAATATCAATGGTTTAGTGTTTAATGTTTGGGTTTTGGTATTTTGGGCTTGGGGTTTAACATTTATGGTAGGGTTAGAGTTAGGGTTAGGGTTTTGGTTATTTTTTAGGTTTCAGTGTTTGGGGTAAGGATTTGAGTTGTAATATCTATTGTTTAGTGTTAAATGTTAGGATTTTGGTATTTTGTGCTTTGGATTTAGGGTTTAAGGTTTAGGTTTAGGGTTAAGGAAAGGGTTCGTGTTAGGGTTCGTGTTAGGGATAGGATTAAGGTTAGTTTTTTTTTAAAATTTAACTACCCTTGGAGTTAAGGGGTTGAGCAGCAACCCCAAGCCTTAACATTGATAAAAACAAGAAATACAAGGATGGGGGCATAAAACCTTACCTCCAAACTATGGTGGTTAAAGAGTTGGTAGCCTACTAAGGAACGCCAAAGGTGGAATTAGTAGGTTCTCCAACTCTTCCCCAAACTGGATGTGATCCTATTATCCAAGCACCCTATGAGAGGACTACTCTCTATACATAGAATCTAGGAAAAACATAAATCCTATGAGAGGACTCCTCTCGATAACAAAGAAACTAGGAAAGCATAAATGAGGGAGACTCTCCTTTTACAATTAAAAGAAAAATCTCTTCATAAGAGCTAAAACCTAAATAATAAATAGCCAAAGTGAAGATGATGAGATCACCAAAAAGGATAAGCCTGTTAGAATTCATACTATATCAGGTTCATCACTGTATGAAAAACTTGAGGGAGGTTTCTTGATTCTCTTCAATTTCCTTCTTCTGAAACTTGCCAGTCCAGCCATGTCTAGTTGAAGATATGTTGTTACTTCCTTAGGTAGTTGCTGATTGTTGAAGTAAACTTATGGGGTGGTGATTTGGTGGCTATGTTTGGAAAGTGCATCTGCCACATAGTTTGCTTCTCTAAGTGTATGAATGCATGTAAAGTGTGGGATGTGAGTAGTGAGCCTTTGCAATTTCTGCACTTGGGAAGTTATGTTCCATGGGGGGTCTGATTTGGCCAGCAACCAGTCCACTACCATCTGTGAATCAACCTCCAAAATGACTTTGTGTAGTTGAGGTGGACACACCATGAAATGCCAAAGATGGCAGCCTCTACCTCTGATTGGTTATTGGTTCCTTCACCAAGAGGAACTGAAGAAGCGACATCAGCATACCATCGGAATCTCTAAGAATACCTCCTGCCCCTATCTTCCCTGGATTGCACAGAGAACTTCCATCAGTGTTTAATTTAACCCACACATGCGGAGGCTTAATCCATTGCACTAAGAACTTTGATGTCATGGTAGCATTGCTCAATGAGGACACATAGGTTGTTACAACTTGAGGGCAAAGAGATATAAGGAAACACTATATGTAGCAGTTTAATAGTGTCCTTAAACTCAGCAAATTTGACTGTAGAAAAATTAGATTGCTTAACTCCATATTTCTTAGCACACCTATTTTTCCACAAGTTCCAACAAATAATGATTGGAGTGGATTGAATAATAAGTTTGTGTGCATCATTGTTGTAGCTTAAGTTCCACCATCTCTTAATTATATTTCGTAGGGTCAAGTGATCTGTTTGGATACCCAAGGAAATATCAAAGTATTTCCAGATTTTGTTGGCAAAATTTTCCAAATTGAAGGTGTGTACGATGGTATCCTGACCTGGAGTATTGCAATAGTAACATTCACTGGGATCAACTCCAAATTTGGCAAAGTTTTCATTTGTGGGAAGCTTGCCTCGGACAACTCTCCATAAAAGAAATGAGCATTTGAAAGGGATGTTTCTATGCTAATTGTATGTGTTGAATTTGGTTTTTGATCTCTTCTCCCTAATAACATTCCAGGCAGAAGTACACGTGAATTGACCACTTTTATTAAGACTCCAAACCGGTTGATCAAAGCTGCCTGGCAGTAGCTGGAACTGCTTCACCATAGATCTCCTTCCATAACATCAGCAATGGTGTCGTTGTTGAATCTTTTACTGTCTCTAGAATGGTGAGCTAGAGGGCCAATGCCTATACAATTATTCCACCAAAAAGAGCAAGATCCAGATTTGACTTTCCCGTGAATATTTGTTTCCACAGTGTGCTTGTTGCGCGTCATGTATCTCCAAGCTTGGGATTCGCCAATGTCCAATTTTTTGCTCACTTGATTTGATCTTTGACAATATTTTGCCCTTGGGAAATCTCCCCAAAGTGTTTGCTTGGACCTGAAAATCCACCATTGTTTGTATTGGAAGGATAGGTAAACATCACTCATAAGTCTGAAACCAATACCCCCTTCATCTTGAGGAAAACTCAAATTTTTCCAAGACGACCAATGGTATTTATTTTGATCATTTCTCCACCCCCAAAAGAAGTTAGCCATAATAGCTTTGATTTGTTTTATGATAGATGAAGGGGGTGGGGGGGCGAAATAGGTGACAGTTGGTTAATTGGAATAGATTGAAGGACATGCTTGACTAGTGTCTCTTTGCCTCCAAAGCTCAACATCTTAGATTGCCACCCTGTGATTTTGTTCACTATCTTCTTGGTGAGGTTGGAGAAATAAATATTCTTTGGTCGACCAATAAATAGAGGACAAGCAAGGTAAGTGACAGGAGCTTCTTTTTTATGGAAACCTGCACATCTCTTGATTTTGTTACCAGTGTTGTTGAAGGCATTGGAAGGAAGTAAGAAATGGCTTTTGGATTTGTTAATGAGTTGGCCAGATATTCTCTCATAATTAGCCAAAGTGTTCATTATAAGCTTGAGAGATCTCTTTCTGCCCGAAGTGAAAATAATAATGTCGTCCGCAAAACTCAAATGGTGATCTGAGAACCCCTGTTACCATATGAAAACCGTGATATTTATGGTTGTGGTGGTGTCTGTTCAATGATATGGAAAGAACCTCAACACCCAAAATAAATAGGGCTGGGGATAATGGGTCTCCTTGCTTAAGACCTCTTGTGGAGAGGAAAAAAACATACCTCTTACAATTTGTAATAATTGAGTACCAGTTGTTAGCCATTATCCTCCACGTCATGTCAATAAAGATATATTTGAATCCCATCTTCCTTAGAATGAGGCATATGTAGGACCAAGAAATTCTGTCATACGCTCTATCCATGTCCAGCTTGATAACCACATTACTACCAATCGTAGGTTTTTTTATTTGATGAATGATCTCCTGGGACAACATAATGTTTTCAGAGATACTTCTTCCCTTGACGAAGCCTGATTGGTTGGGGGAAATCAGGTTCGGAATAATAGTAGCCAGTCTGAGGCATAAAAGTTTAGAGACTATCTTGTTAGTGAAGTTTCTCAAACTTATGGGCCTAAACTCAGAAAGTTTATTGGGATTTTTCGCTTTGGGAATCAAGACAAGGCAAGCATGAGAGAAATATTTTGGAAGCATTTGACCACTAAAAAAGCCATAATGACTGCCAGAAGATCATTCTTATTAATGCTCCAACATTTCTGAAAAAAACATCCGTTCATCCCATCACGACCTGCAGCAGAATTCGGAATCATGGAAAAGACTACTTCCTTTAGTTCATCAATATTAGGATGTGCCTTTAAACTGTCATTTTGTTCTTGAGTGACTATCCTAGGAATACAATTCATAGGAACTTCATCAATGAGCTTATCTTCTCCTGTGAAAATGTCCTGAAAGTGTTCACAGACGGCCTCTGCAATGTGTTCATCTCCCTATATACATTCATCCTTGTCATTGCGGATTTTGTGTATAAAAAGTTTTCTTCTTCTTCCTCTTATCAAGGCATGAAAATACTTAGTGTTACAATCCCCTTCTTTGAACCATCGGAGTTGTAATTTTTGTCTAAGAATAGAATTTTCAAACTTATAAGTCGGATATATTCTGCAGTAATCGCATGAAGTTTAGTTATATTTTCCTCAGTGTTGTCTTGAATAAGGTTCTCTTCTGCGACTTTAACTTTCTCCTCATAATTTTGGACAGTATCATATACATCACCAAACTGCATTCTGGACCAGGCACTAAGAGTAGAAGCCTTTTCATTTTCTGATGAAAAATCCACATGGGGTTACCTTCTAGTTGCTTGTTCCAGCAATCTATCACCATAGTTAAGAACGAGGGTTGATCTACCAAAAAATTAAGAAATTTGAAGTACTTGATATGGTTTTCTATTTTAGCACTCATTTCCATGAGAAGAGGAGAGTGATCGGAACCCACCGAAGGAAGATGGGTGATTCTAGTGTGGGGCATGACTTGCAACCACCTATCATTGACCATAGCTCTGTCTAACCTTTTCCAAATTCTAACATTGATGCCCCTTTGGTTAGACCAAGTGAATTTAGGTCCATGGAATCCCAAGTCCATGAGTCCACAAGCTTCAATCACACCAATGAACTCCAAACTCTTTCTCATGTTGTAAGGGATGCCTCCAAGTTTTTCATCTGTATCTGTGATGACATTGAAATCACCAACTGTTTACCAAGGAATGGTAACATTAGTATCTGCAAAATATATCATCCTATCCCATAATGGTCTCCTGAGATAGTCTTTACACTTTGCATAAACGAAAGTATTTATATATGTATCGGCAGCCTCCACATGACTAAGTTCACAAGTGACTTGTTGTTCATCAGCTTCTAAAACCTTGCAGGAAATGTCATTTGTCCAAAAAAGCCAAATCTATCCATTAGTGTTGCTAGTAGCATGATCCATGGCAAGCATACTTTTAAACATATTTATGTGGATGTTGTTTGAAAAAGGCTCCAACACAAAAATCATAGACAAGTGATGGATATGTTTGAGATTTTTAAGTAAGAGCACCTTGGGTATTGATATCTCTAGCATTCCAAATGATTGTACTTATCATTTAGATGATCTAGAGGTGAATAATCTTGTATTTGGTCTGCTTGCAGTGGCATTAATAGCTGGAGGAGGCTTCTTTAAAGGAAGCTTTTCCAAGTGGATGCCTCTAGGGGAAAGTCGTTGCTTACTGGTAGCCTGTTGAATTTCATTCTCCAATACTTGGTCATTGTTTGGACTAAATGCTTTGATCAATGATTCACTGATTTCATCATCTTCGTCCAGATCATTAATAGGCTGGTTGTCAATATCCACTTCATTCTCCGAATTTTCCACATCATATTCATCTGTGATATGGGTTCTGCCAATTCTTTGCCTATGTGTCTGATCTGGAGGGTCACCCTGTGAGGGGGGGGTTATACTGAATCTTTAGAGGTAACACGTCCATGCCTTTTTGCTTATCTACCATGATAATTTTTTTACATGGACTGGTCGTTGTAGCTTGAGTATTATTCTGGTCATCTGGTTTTTGTATTTCAGCTCGTTTCTTTTTATTTGCAGCTTTCTTCTTCTGACTAGGCTTGTTCTTGCTTTTAGGTGTCTGTTCTTGTTTGCTGGTATTAGCCTTGTTCCCTATATCTCTGGTTGTGCCCTCTTTTTTCTGTTTGTCCTCAACCTCTTTTGGATGAACCTGCTGTCTTTCAGTTTGAGTATCCTTCTGATCTTGGTGAGGTTTAACAATGTTTTGATTTTTCTGTTTTCCCTGTTACATTTTAGTGGTAGAAGGGGTTTGAGATTTAAACCTTCCTTTTGGTTCCCCTTCCTGCAAGTTAGAAAGTTTCTCCTTCTCAACCATCCTCCCTCCACAAACTTCATCAGCCAACACAATGGGGGTATCAGGAAAAGGGTTGTCATTATCACAGCAATGATCTTCAACAACAATTATAGGGGAAGGGGTTTCATTGTCACAGCAATGACCATCATCAGCAATTACAGGGGGTGGGGGTGCAAGAATCTGATCACCAGATTCTATCTCATCATTTGTCAAAGGGTTAGCATACATACCTGTTCCTTGTATATTTTTCTGCTTTTGAGTATCATTTTGAGTATCCTTGATCTGTTATAACTGCGTGTGAGAGTTATTTACCTTGCTTTTGTCCCGAATGTGAGTTTGGTTGTTGTTCCTTTTCCTTCCTTGGACTTGCCATTGTTCTTCATTGTGAGTATTATTCATAGTAGGTTGTTCTCTAGTTTGGTTCTGATTCTTTGACTGCATTTTCTACTTGTTTTCCTCCTGTGTCTGATTGTTTTTTGTTGGTATATTGTGTTGTCTGTCCTGCCCTATTTTACTATTTTCCTTTTCCTTTCTTTGCTGTATTGTTTTATCTTTTGCCTTCGCAGGACCAGAAACCATAAAATGGCCCTGCTGTTTACAGTAAGTACAGTAAGGTTGTACTTCTTCGTATTTAACAATTTGCCACTTACCTCTAGTTGGATTTTTTTCGAATAACAAATCCAAACATGTCTAGGTCTTTTCTTAGTTAGATCAATCTGGATTATGACCTTTGCCATACTACCCCTAGTTTTCTGCATAGTCGCCGAGTCAAGATATAAAGCTTTGCCAATGGGAGAAAACATAGGAGTGAGTGTATCCATATAATAACAATGCCAAGGTAGCTCGGTAATGTGATCCAAATTGGCACTACTGGGGTCTCCTCTTCTTGTTTGATGTCTGGATTCCAAATTTGAATTTATATTGAATGACCTACAATGAACAATTTTTGATTTGTCCAAACGTTAATGTGGTCAGCTTCATTGTCAAAATCTATGTAAATATGTCTCGAGTTGTAGTGTGCAATCTTAACATTCCCAATGAGATGCATTTGAGCAATAAATCTTTTCGTGATGGACTCCATTCTGGGAATGGAATTGGTGAATTTACCCACCAACGTATACCTGCATCTGCTAGCCATTTTGTTCATAAAGTCATCCTCATGGAAAGTTATAGAAGGGTATCCTTGCTTGGTGGAAATGATAGGAGGAGTTATGTTTAACTTGGGGACATTACTGTTTTGAATGGCTTTCAATCTATTTTCTAAGGTTTGTGCCACAGTTGGAGGAGAAGGATCAGCAATTTGGTTGGAGTTTTTTTTGTTATTAGCATTGCTGTTAGGAGGTCTGCAATGTTGCTGTTGGCTATTGTTTTGGTTCTTTCTCGGACTGACTTTGTTATTTTTGGGATGGTTGGGTTTGTATGTATCAAAATTGGATGATACTTTGATGGGTGAAGGAACTCTAGCTTCCATACTACTGTTTCCATTGTTGTTATTCCCCTTAGATGCTGTGTTTCTATCAACCTGCACTGTACTATCATTGTCATGCACGTTTTGGTTCTTAAAATTATCCTAAATTTCCAGCTTGTGATGATCAGTTCCTTGAACCTGCACATTATGTATACCTTTCTCATGCTCATCTTGATTTTTAGAACACAGCAAGTTTGTAGAATTATTATTATGGTCATGTTGATGGTTTGCAAAGGATAAATTCTTACCAGTGATGTTGTTGTCGACTTTAGACGTGTGGTGGATACCATTGTCTTGCAATCTTTGATTCCCAGAAGTCTCCATCGATTTGGGATTGTGATCACCTTCATTGCCTATCACTACTTCTTGGAGTTTTCCACTTTCTTTACTCAGGGGAATTTCATCAAACACCTTACATGCAATACAATTGTTCAATAGTTTAGCATGATCAGTGAAATTTGATTTAGCTTCACAATTGTTTCCCCTGTTATTGTTGCCTCCTAACAGTTGTTCATCGTCCCTAGCTGTATAGGCAGTGTTATGGGTTGATTTTGTCGAATTAAACATCGCGATATTACCCCAAATTTATTTGAACCATTTGAACGATTAGAACTAGAACTTTGTTGTGATGTATTTACTGTTATTCTAGCATCTCTTTGTATGTGGGGGTTTGTAAGCTCATCTCTCAAATTGGTCGTCGAATTCTTCAATTGAACTCCGACGACTTCGACGGAATTTCGGTCGAAATTTTTTCCTTCATCATAATAGTTGGTATTGATCTCATTAGGTGCGCTATGATGAGTGGAGTCTACCCCTGTGCTATTTTCCTCTAAATTCCTCTTCGATTTTGACGAAATTGAGTTTGGATTTTTGGGCGATTTTGGTGAACTCCTCTCAAATTTCGACTAGGTAGATCTCTCAATTTGTAAGATAGTTTCGTTTGGTTTTTAAATCATAGCTAGTTCATGTGGTGTAGAGGCCATTCCATCGATTGGAACTAGTTGAATCACTCCATCTTTCGCTAGGGAAATGATTTTGTTCACCCACTGTGACTCCTCTTCAGAGAGATGAACAGTGATACATGTGTTGAAGTCATATTCTAGGAGCTGTGGATTGATTTAGATGGTCATTCTTGTTGGAGAGCATCCGTCTCCACTAGAGCAACATTTTTGCTTTGGTCCAGCGGTCGTCTAATCGTCACCAGCGACGCAGAGGCCATTCCGATGGAACTGTGTGAAGAGCGTTCCTAGTGACCGTTCGAGAATCTAGGAGCGCTTTTTTTTTAAAGAGAGAGAGTAGAGAGAGAAAAAATTTGAAATTAGAAAGGGATTTTAGTTTTTTTTTTAGGTTTTAGATGTTGGGGTTTAGGATTTTTGGTTTAAAATCTATGGTTTATTATTTAATGTTTTGGTTTAGCTATTTTGGGGTTAATGTTTTGGGTTAATTGTGTATGGTTAGGGTTAGGGTTAAGGTTAGGGTTAGGGTTAGGTTTTAGTTTTTTTTTAGGTTTTAGGAATTGTGGTTTAGGATTTGAGGTTTAAAATCTTTGGTTTAGTGTTTGATGTTTGGGTTTTCGTATTTTGGACTTAGGATTTTTTTTGTCTTAGGGTTTCGGGTTTCGGGTATAGGGTTAGAGTTAGGGTTAGGATTAGGATTATGGTGTAGGTTTTTTTTAGGTTTTATGGTTCAGGGTTTAGCATTTAAGGTTTAAAATCTATGGTTTATTATTTAATATTTGGGTTTTGGTATTTTGGGCTTAGTGTTTTGGGTTTAGGGTTTAGGGTATAGGGTTAGGGTTAGGGTTAAGGTTAGGGTTAGGGTTAGGGTTAGGGTTTTGGGTTTTCCTAGGTTTTTTGGTTTAGGGTTTAGGATTTATGATTTAATATCAACGGTTTAGTGATTAATGTTATGATTTTGGTATATTGGGCTTGGGGTTTAGGATTTATGGAAGCGTTAGGTTTAAGGTTAGGGTTTATATTATTTTTTTAGGTTTTTGGGTTTGGGTTTAAGGATTTGAGTTTTAATACCTACGGTTTAGTGTTCAATGTTAGGGTTTTGGTATTTTGGGCTTTGGGTTTAGGGTTTTGGGTTTAGGGTTTAGGGTTAGGTTAAGGATAGAGTTAGGGTTAGGGTTAGGGTTAGGGTTACAGTTTAAAATCTATGGTTTACTGTTTAATGTTTGGGTTTTGATATTTTAGGTCTGACATTTAGGGTTAATGGTTTAGGGTTAGGGTTAGGGTTAAGGATAGGGTTAGGGTTTGTATTAGGTTAGGTTTTTTTGGTCTAGGGTTTAAGGTTAGGGTGCAGATTTTTTTAAATATGGTTCAGAGTTTAGCATTTGAGGTTTAAAATCTGTTGTTTAGTATTTAATTATTGGGTTTTGGTATTTTTGGCTTTGGGTTTCGGGTTTATGGTTTAGAGGTAGGATTAGGTTTAAGGTTAGGGTTAGGGTTTTGGGTTCTTTTAGATTTTTGGGTTTAAGGTGTAAAATTTGAGGTTTAGTATCAATGGTTTTGTGTTTATTGTTTTGGTTTTGTTATTTTGGGTTTGGGGTCTAAGTTTTACGGTAGGGTTAGGGTTAGGGTTATGGTTTAGGTTATTTTTAGGTTTTAGGATTTGGGAGTTAAGGATTTGAGTTGTAATATCTATGATTTAGTGTTTAACGTTAGGTTTTTGTATTTTTTGCTTTTAGTTTAGGATATTGGGTTTAGGGTTAGGGTTAAGGATAGGTTTAGGGTTAGGGTTAGGGTTAGGGTTTAGGGTTTATTTTAGTTTAGTTTTGGGGTTTAGGATTTTTGGTATCAAATCTATGGTTTAGTGTTTAATGTTTGGGTTTTGGTATTTTGGGTTTGGGGTTTCGGGTTAATGGTTTAGGGTTAGGGTTTAGGGTTTTTAGGTTCTTGGTTTGTGGTTTAGGATTTGTGATTTAAAATCAATGGTTTAGTGTTTAATTTTTTGGGTTTTTGTATTTTGACTTAGGGTTTAAGGTTTAGGGTTAGGGTTAGGATTAGGGTTAGGGTGTAGTTTTTTTTAGGTTTTATGGTTTAGGGTTTAGAATTTGAGGTTTAAAATCTATGGTTTAGTATTTAATGTTTGGGTTTTGATATTTTGGGCATAGGGTTTTGAGTTTATGGTTTAGAGTTAGGGTTAGGGTTAATTTTAGGGTTAGGGTTAGGGTTAGGGTTAGATTTCTTTTTTGGGTTTTGGGTTTAGGGTTTAGGATTTGAGGTTTAATATCAATGTTTTAGTGTTTAATGTTCGAGTTTTGGTATTTAGGGTTTGTGGTTTAGGATTTATCGTAGGGTTAGGGTTTGGGTTAGGGTTTAGGTTATTTTTTAGGATTTAGGGTTTGGGGTAAAGTATTTGAGTTGTAATATCTATGGCTTAGGGTTAAATGTTAGGGTTTTTGTATTGGATTTAGGGTTTAGGGTCTAGGGTTAGGGTTAAGGATAGGTTTAGGGTTAGGGTTCGTGTTAGGGATAAGGTTAGGGTTAGGGTTAGGGTTTAGTTTTTTTTAGGTTTTAGGTTTTGGGGTTTAGGATATTTTGTTTAAAATATATGGTTTAGTGTTTAATGTTAAGGTTTAGGTTTTTGGGCTTAATGTTTCGGGGTAATGGTTTAGGGTTAGGGTTAGGGTTAGGTTAGGGTTAGGTTTAGTATGTTTTAGGTTTTAGGGTGTATGGTTTAGGATTTCAGGTTAAAAATCTATGATTTAGTGTTTAATATTTGGGTTTTGGTATATTGGGCTTTGGGTTTAGGATTTTATGGTAGGGTTAGTGTTAGGGTTAATGTTAGGGTTAGGGTTAGGTTTTAGGTTATTTTTTTAGTTTTAGGGTTTGGGGTTATTTGAGTTGTAATATCTATGGTTTAGTGTTTAATGTTAGGGTTTTGGTATTTTCGACTTTGGGTTTTTGGTCAAGGTTAAGGATAGGGCTAGGGTTAGTGTTAGGGATAGGGTTACGGTTTAGTTTTTTTTTAGGTTTTAGGTTTTGGGGTTTAGGATTTTTGGTATAAAATCTATGGTTTAGTGTTTAACATTTGGGTTTGGTATTTTGGGCTTGGAATTTCGGGTTAATGGTTTAGGGTTAGGGTTTAAGATATTTTTTAGGTTTTAGGGTTTGGGTTAAAAGTTATATTTATGGTTTAGTGTTCAATGTTAGGGTTTTGGTATTTTGGGCTTTGGGTTTAGGGTTTAGGGTTTAGGGTTAGGGTTAAGATAAGGTTAGGGTTAGGGTTTAGCTTATTTTTAGGTTTTAGGGTTTTTTGGCTAAGGATTTGAGTTGTAATATCTATGGTTTAGAGTTTAACATTAGGGTTTTGGTATTTTTGTCTTTGAGTTTAGGGAATAGGGTTTATGTGACAACCCGAAAACAAGTATGCCAAGTAGGGCCTAAACGTACATAGAATTCCTAGGTTAGACCGGGTTCACACGGGTTGATACGCGTGGAACCAGACCTCTGAACCTATGCACCAGCCAAGCCAACCAACTTGGTGAGTTAGTTGAGCTAGACAAAGTTTGTTCCAGCCATGTAGTGTACCCGAATACTAGGATTCACCCGGATGAGTCTTAACCGGACTTAGAGGGTTATTCCTAGGTTTTAAGGGTTCTAGGGGTATAAAGGTAATTTTGGGTCTAGGGGTAGTATATTAATTACCCTAGGCTGATATTTAATTAATTAAATAAAGATATTTATTATTAAAAATAAGCCAAATCTCGATGGTCAAACCCGAGATTGACCTTAACTCCACACTCGGGTTCGAGCCGAGTTGGAGGCATAAGGGTGCATGAATTAATTGATTTAAAATTAATTAAAATAAGGGGGGCTTTATAATAACATAAAATATAATTATAATCTGATTTTTATAATTAAAATCGTGTTGAATAAGTCAACAACAATTCCCACAAAAAGGGGCGCACAACTCCCACTGGGAGTGTGTTTCTTGCCCACTCCTAATTCTTTAATTTACTCCTAAAACGTTTTCAGCCTTATCCCACACGTCAAAAACAGAAGACAAACGTGTACTTACTGTTCTAAAACATATTCTTGGCTGCATCCATCAACAACAAAAGGAAGAATTCGTACGCCTAAGTGTTATAAGTAAAGAACTTCACTTGGGAATATGAATCAAACCTCAGAAGAAAGGTTTGTGTGTGTGGGTGGAGGCGTGTGGTTGTGGCTTGTTGTAAAGGCTGAAAAGGTATGGGTTTTCTTATATCTTGGTCCCTTTCCCAATCGAAAATCTAAGGTTGTCCCCCGTTGTATGCCCCTGTCATTAGATCCTATGAACGAATTGATGCATGCGTTGGTATGACTTCTGGTAGATCATTTTAGGAATGATTGCGATTGTGTGCAATGTATGTTACGATGAATAAGCAAATAAAGAGTGGCTACATGGGGACATGCTAGTACAAGTAAGACAAGCTGTATCTACGCCTAGAATCAATGTCCCTCAATGTAAATTCTAAGAAAGCATATATATGTTATACGATGAACAAATGATGAAAGGTGAGTAAAGATGAAATGAAAAGATGTTAAGAAAGAACGGGGTGGCATCACAATATGAGGCTAGTACAAGTGAGACAAGTTGTACCTACGCCAATATAAGGTCACCAAAAGTACTCACCTAAGAGAGTGTTGAATATTAAGAGACAAGTCTCAATCACACTCTATATGTAAGTGTTAGGACAATTCACACTTAATACGTAAAGAAGAGATGATAAATTATCTAATGAGCTATGACTACCTCATGCTAGAAGAAAGCTTCGATTTTGTATGAGTTGAATGTAAATAGGAACTTTAAATGGAGCACCGATAGGCTAGCTATGAGTGGTGAAGCCTTCTTTCGTGAAGGGCGTAGGTTCACGAAATTCTCATGAGATGAGACTGTCCACCAAGGTGGGTATGGGTCTCCCTAAAACTCCTTGTCTTTGAACTATGCTGCCAACATAGGGAACTAGCCAGTGGTTTTCCACCTAAGCGAGCTAGGGATGTTTTGGTTTCACCTTCGCTAGTGACTCCACCTCTTTTCGGTGTGGGGAAGACACCGGATTTCATGATGCTCACATGATCTATGTCGGTTAAAGTTGAAGTTCCTCAAAGTATGAAAGATAATGAAATGAATGATACCAAAGGTGTTTGGATAGGATAATCAAGAGGTGAACTAGACTCAAGTAATGACACTAGGTCATTCTAGGTCATTGCACAGTGAACCCGATGAGAGTCTTAAACAACATCCTAGGTATAGCTGGTGTTCACACCAGCCTACGAACGAATGAAAATGGAGTACGTATGAATGAATGAAGCAGACTTTGTGTTTGCTAAAGAAGGCTCCCTAGTTGAGGTCCTATATGTTGAGACCTCATTTTGGGAAGTCCTAATGTTAAGTCTATGATTCCAAGGTCTCACGGCATATGAATGAATGATATGTGGTATATGTATGTGATGTATGAAATATGTTATGTGTTGTGTGCAATATGAAAAGAATGATGATGCATGTTACTCTCATAGCATGACTTTCCTAATCCGATTTGGCAAGTCCAACTGACTGGGCTTTCCATAACTCATATCGTTAGGAGAGAGCTTTCCTTAATCATGCATGTACTTGGTGTGTGCTTGCATACACCCATACTTAGTACAAGTGTGTACTAATCCCATACAATAATCTACTTTTAGGTGCAGGTGCAGGTGGACGCTAGAGCTTACGAGACTACGTTGAGTTATCCAGACGTGGAGCATTCATCCGGACACAGTAGGCCGTCATGATTTCGAGGATGCTTTTTTTTTTATATTCTAGCTTAGACGTAGGCATGAGCTAGTGGAGAGTGTTCCACTAGTGTTTCTTTCTTATTTATCTCAGACGTTGTATTGGTGCCATTTTGGCAACTTTATATTTATGCAGTTATGAACTATTTCCTTCATTTGAATATCTCATTATTAGTTGGTTGATACACATGAACAATGAACTTCTTTATACACATATGCATGTTCTAACAATTAAGTCGATGTACACTTCAAAAAAAACAAAAAGTTTCCAATTTTTTGCTAAAATTAATCTAACGAATGTAATGACGACGTAAGTACGCTTGTCTGTGACCTCTGAGAGGTTAACGACGCCGGTTTCGGCTAGGGTCTAGACCCCAGTCGTGACAAACTTGGTATCAGAGCATTAGGTTAAATATCCAAGACATCAGGCTCATATCAACCACGTTAAGTAGTTTCTAAGTTATGGTAGTGAAGTGCACCACTATCATGAATTAGAGACTGCATAATGCTTAGGAAATTTCCCTTCTTCTACTCTTTATCGTGCTATCTAGATCTTTAACACTTTGTGTCATTATAAGTATCTAACTTGCTTCTTGTGTGAACGCGTAGAAGAATACACACAAGAATTAGGATGGCCAAGTGGTCTAAGGCGCCAGACTCAGGATCTGGCCTTCCCAAGAAGGGCCATAATGGAAATTCCCAGCATGAACGAAAGACATGTGGTGAGTGTGGTTTTTCGCATGGAGGTTAATGCATGGTAATGTCTAAAAGCCTGCTATGAGTATTGATGAGGAGGAGAAGGATAAGTTGGCTGCATAACAACTCAAGAATATGGATTAGAGATGGATTTGCTTCATAAGTGTTATGCTATAATAGACTATAGAAATAGGGTTGTAAGGCTTCAGTTCCAAATAAGTTGGGTTAAAATGAGAAGGGCATGGTTCAAATCTTAAGGCCAACAAGATGTTATCTAAGAGGTCAGATATACTCTTCCTAAGTCTGGTTTATGTTTAAGAAACTCTAGGTTTAAGTGCTTTACTGGATTTGGTGTGGTAAGTCCCTAATCGTATGTCTTATAATAGCACTATGCGAGTCAAAACAAAGTTATGTTTGCATTTTATGTTGCTGTTTTTGTGTAGCATAGACATGTTTTTTGTGTTGCACGATTTGTTATGTGCATTAAGTTAAGTGTGATTGAGAAGGAAATTCCTCAATATCAAATATGAAGCTTCAGATAATCTTGAATGATATGCATCATCCAAATAAGTGTAGATCAAATGTTCCCAAAAAGAGAAACGTTTAAGTATGATGAGGTAATTTATGAAACTCACCCTCTTTGTTTAAATGATATGTAGTGTCATTCGGGGACGAATGTTCCTAAGGGGGGATAATGTGACAACCCAAAAACAACTATGCTAAGTAGGGCCTAAACGTACATAGAATTCCTAGGTTAGACCAGGTTCACACGGGTTGATGCGCGTGGAACCAGACCTCTGAACCTATGCATCATCCAAGCCAACCAACTTGGTGAGTTAGTTGAGCTAGGCAGAGATGGTTCCAGCCATGTAGTGTACCCAAATACTAGGATTCACCCGGATGGGTCTTAACCTGTCACGACCGGAATCTAGACTCTAGACGAGACCAGCGTCGTTGACCTCTCAGAGGTCGCAGACAAGCCTACTTACGTCATTCTTACTTCATCTAGGTTAATTTTAGCGGAAAATTTGAAACATTTTGTTTCTTAACATGCATAAAGGTCATTCTACTTACATTCATAATGTTCACAATCAACCATCTAACATTAAGATTATCAACTGAAAGAAATAGTTCAATACTGCATTAAATGTATAATTGCCAAAATGGCACCAATACAATGTCTGAAATAAAAACGGAAAGAAACACTAGTGGAACATACTCCACTAGCTAAAGCCTGTATCTAATCTAGATTGTAACAATAGACATCCTCGAAAGCATGAGGGCCTACCAAGTCCGGATGAAAGCTCTACGCCCGGATAGCTGCAACGTCAACCTGTAAGCTCTAGCGTCCACCTATGCCTGCACCTAAAAATATAGAGTTGTATGTGATTAGTACACACTTGTACTAAGTATGGGTATATGCAAGCACACACCAAGGACATGCATGAGTAAGAATAGCTCTTTCCTAACAACATGATTATGGAAAGTCAAGTCAGTGGACTTGCCAAATTGAGATTAGGAAACTTAGTGAGCTTTCCAAATTGGGATACGAAAAGTTAGTGAGCTTTCCAAATTTGGATTAGGAAAGTTAGTGAGCTTTCCAAATTTGGATTAGGAAAGTCATGCCATGAGAGTAACATGCATCATCATACTTATCATATTGCACACAGCACATAACATCTTATACATAGCACATATCATATTGCATATAGCACATAACCTCTTTCATATCATTCATTCATATGCCATGAGACCTTGGAATCATGGACTTAACATCAAGACTTCCCAAAATGAGGGCTCAACATATGGGACCTCAACTAGGGAGCCTTCTTTAGCAAGCACAGAGTCTGCTTCATTCATTCATACGTACTTCATTTCATTCATTCATAAGCTAGTGTAAACACCAGCTAAACCTAGGATGTAGTTTAAGACTTTCATCATGTTTGATGTGTAATGATCAAGAATAACCTTGTGTTATTACTTGAGTCTAGCTCACCTCTTGATTATCCTATCCTAACACCTTTGGTATCGTTCATTTCATTATGTGTATCATTTGAGGCTGGCCTCATTCATTCATTGGGAACTTTAACTTTAACCGACATAGATCATGTGAGCATCATGAAATCCAGTTGCTCCCCCACACCGAAAAGAGGTGGAATCACCGGCCAAAGTGACCCAAATCATGCTAGCGTACATGGGAATTGAACCCCGCCAGATCCCTTTATTGGCAGTACAGGTTTAAAGACTAGGAGATATAAGGAGACCCATACCCGTCATGACGGACAGTCTTATCTCATGAGAGTTACGTGAACCTCCGCCCTTCCCGAAAGAAGGCATCACCGTTCATAGCTAGTCTATCGGTGCTCAGTATAAAGTTCCAGTTCATTCAACTCATACGTCATGGAATCTGGCTTCTAGTAGTAGGACATCATAGCTCAACAGATTATTTCTCATCTCATCATTAGTATTAAGTATACATTATTCTCAATACTTTCATTAGATTGTTCATAGAGACTGGTCTTGTCATTAACTTTACACTCTCATAGGTGAGTACGTTTTGGTAACATTTAGTTAGGCTCATTTGAGATTGCTCTCATCTTTTACATTAGCCTGTTATCATGTTGTCACCACATTCATTAACTTTAGCACATTGCTCTTCATAATTACTAACCCCTTATTACATGAATGTTCATTTCATCATATGTCAATGCACTTGGCCATTTAGTGTGTTAAACACTCTTACTTAACCCTTCTAGGTTTTCATCATTTTATTACATACATCTTAGGTTCACTTATTTTTAAACGTATGTTAGACTTATGGGTCTATACATACAAGCCATGATGCTTCATTCATAGTTCGTTTAAGTGATTCATATCTTCCTAAAATTATGTGGTACAAGACTTATGCATCTTGTATGTATGTCAAGATCTCGATTTCGATCTAATAGGCAGCATTATTCATGAATATTTAATTCACGTATGACTTATGTATCAATACGGAATTTGGGCAAGGGATCCCGGTTTTGAATCCCTTGGACAACACTTTACATTTTTCTTTTTATTTAATTTTGATCCACATGACATTAGGACCCTAGATCAAGCCCCAACATCAACGTTTCCTTTTTATTTCTATCCTTTGAAAATTCTCTTCCTTGGCCGAGGGGTTGTTGGGATCGAACCCCCACAGCCCCTTTTATTTTATTTTTTTATTTTTCCTTGACTATCTCGAGTTGACCATGAGGTTGTGGGATCGAACCCCCACAGCCTCACTTTACTTTTCTTTTAATTATTCTGTACTGCCTAGAGGTCGTGGGTTCGATTCCCACGCCTCACATTTCTTTTCTTTTCATTCTTTCCTTAAGATTGACCAAGAGGTTGTTGGTTCGAATCCTACTCCTCTCATTTCTTATTTTCATACATTATTTCCCAGCCAAGACCATGGTTCGAATGCCCTTCACCACATTCCTTTTTACTTCTTTATTTTCATGGTTTTTAACATGGTGAGGTCACGGGTTCAATCCTCCATGACCTCACTTGTTTTAATTCATTTTTCACAACATTTTGAACCCTCTTAACTTGACCGAAATTCATCACTTGAAGTTGGAAATTTTGTAGTTTTTCAGCATCTTTTCAACAAATTACACATTAGTTCTTAGGGAAATTTCATAATGCATTTAGAACGTTTTAGGTGGATTTTCATGGATCAGTTTAGCCAAGAGATTATCACTCAAATCAGCCACATTTCATCTCATATGAACATCACGATTTACATAAATTTATGCACGTAAGATAACAACCATAACATCACAATTTTTGAGCCTTAACCCGAGAACACCTAGTCACTGTCACATTTTTTCACACACATGCACATAGTTTCGGAACACATAGGTTGTCATTCATACGATTTTAAACACACATTCATGAACATATTCTTTCACGAAAACACAATACATGCCTAATATCTACCAGCAAACATACCCAACCTACAAATCATTGGGAACTAGTGACAAGGACATGCAACGGGGAACAACCCTAGTTTTCGGAATAGATTCATCTGAACCTTAGGGGTCTCTTGGTAAAGGGACCAAGAGAGAAGAGAACCCATACCTTTTTGACGTTCAAACCTCGACTTGCTGCCCAAAAACTTCTCCAAACACACTGTAAGACCTCAAAAATGACATAGGTTAACTAGAGCCTAACATGTTTGTCTTGGTGTTATAAGGTCCTAAATATGTTTAATATGTGGTATAGAGGCAGTAGCCAAAATATTAGAGGTGTTGGAAGTCAAACGTCAAGGGACGACTAAGACATTTGACGACTAAGTCACCTAAATATCTCTTATGTGGTTTTATGTTTTTATGTGTGTTTCATGGTGTTTTAAGGTTCTTAAAAGAGTTAATATAGCATGTATAGTCAGTGGTTAAAGTTTCGTGAAGTTTGGAGGTCAAACGATCAAGAACGTCCAAGGCATTCGAAAGATGTGCCTTGAGTCGACCTTGTACGTCTAGGCGCATTTCGTCGAGTTTTACGTGTTCGTTTTGGATGAAATTCATGTGAGAGGTGTTAAACTTATAGATGGTCATATTTGGGTTGGAAACTTCTGGTAAATTATCCACAATGACCATCAAAGGGTCCTTGAAGAAGGACCCAAAACATGGTAAGCAGGCTGTCCCAGGCAGCCTTGGCGACGGAGCTGTCAATGCACAGTATTGGCTGTGAAGGCCCGTCACAAGGTTCCGCCGTGGGGGACTTGGTCAAGGGTGTATAGGGGACCCTTTGTAAAGCCAATAGAGCTTGCAACGTATGGCCATGACGGGCCGTTGCACCCGTGATGCCCCGTCACAAGCAGGTCGTCGCAAGCCTAGTCCCTGTGCGCAGATTTTTCTGCCAAGTCAGGGGTGAACTTGTAAATTCACCCCACTTCCAAATAAGAGTTTAGGCGGTTTATTAAGGGTCTTATGGGTATTTTAATTAACTTTATAAGTAGTTAACACCCTAAAGACTTCATTCTTCCAAATTGAAAACCCAAAACTCTTAGAATATTCCCAAAACCTCCATTGAAGACTCCATTGAAGAGGAAGCTTGGTGAGGGGTTCTTGAGTGGAAATTCTTCATCAAAGTTAAGGATTATAATACTTGAGGTATGGATTTTAATCCTTGAAACTTATTTCATCAAGGAGCCCAATCCTCAAAATGTTTTACAAAGTTTTCTAAAGTGAATTGTCCAATTTCGGGATTCTACCATGGGTTCTTGCATAAATAATTTCTAAACATTTAATTATGATCTAATTGATATTGTATTGATGATTTCAACATAAATTACCTATGAACCCATGTGAATTGATGAACCCTAGTTTTGACTACTTATTGGGTTACTTGATATTAAGCTAATGTTGATGAATTGTTGTGTAGTTTCTTATGGGCTTTCTAATGATATAACAATTGTATTCAATTGATATATAATTGATCTTATATTGTTAAAACTAGATTGAATTAATGTAGATTCATTGAGTTTTATGGTTATTGCTTTGAATTGTTGTTGATGGCCATGGGTAAGGGCCTTGTGATGTTGAATTGGTTGATTTGGCATTGAATTGAAGTGTGGATATGGGGATGAAGGTACGCTGCCCCATTTTCCTTAATTTGGTATTAATTATACTTTAATTCTATTGTGTTTGGTATGGTCCACTTATGGTGGAGGTGTTATGTGTTTTACTTGCAATTGTGGCCTTGTCGGCGTTACTTTATGCAATATTATGAGCATGGCCTTATTGGCAATTACTTGAAGTTATGTGGCTATTTGTGTAGTTGATGATGTTATTATGTCATTACTTATCTACATGTGAAGTTATATAGTCATGTATGTATTATTCTAGTTATGTTGCCTTAAGTGATCATGTTAGACTTTGACTTGATATTATAAATGTAGTGTTAGGTTAAGTCTTGGTTATTCCTACTTGACTTTATGAGTCTATGTGGAGTATATTGATGATGTTATGATGATATATAGGATGACTAAAGATGATAGGTTATTTTAGAAGTGTTTCTAGAATGACTTGTATTATGTGTTAAAGGTAAGTATGTGATGTCTTGTCTGGTTGACTTGTATCTCTTGCTTGATGTATATATGATTATGGATATGTGATGTCTTCATATAAGGTGTTATAACTCTTAGTATTGAATAATAATATAAGTGAGACCTTAATTATATGAAGGTCATATATGTGGAACCTTGAACTTAGTGGCGAGGTTATAAATTGTGAAGTAGTTAGCCGTAATGGTATCCTTCATGTGATGAGTGATGGCTTTAAGGTTAATGGCTGGAACGGCATCATATCATACCTTAGGGAAGTCGCTATGAGCTTCCTGTCGCCAGAGTGAGTTATGCCTAGTGGACCTTGTTTTGGTAGGGTAAATGTAAAGGGGTCATGAACTAGATATGGGACTATTTATATGAACCTTAATGTGAATTAATCTATGAGAACTAAGGCTATCACCCAGTGAGTATGAGTAAGGGGAAGTGGATTCAATTAAAGAAGAGACTTAATGCTTATTACGCCCTTCATATTCCTTAACCATGTGCCTACATGGGATGTGTCCAAGTTCTACCATTGTCAAGTAGAACAACCTCATCGGAGTAGGATCGAACTTCGGATTCCATGTCTTGCTACCATGGTCTATGTCGGTTATTGCCTATTATTATCATGTGGAATACCAATTAGCATTACATAAGTTTATGAGGTTTAGGTGGTGGTATGGGACGCTATCTAGACGTTGCACAATAGACTTTGAAGGTGTTATGTGGAGTTCCTAGTCTTGTCCAAGACCATTATGTGAGTGTCTTATGTGATGCTTTATGTGAGTCTCTTATGTGATGTATGAGTCTTAATGAACTAATGAACTAATGACT
>JAJJBR010002335.1:79727-101056 GCA_022817965.1 Solanum lycopersicoides
TCATCTTCCTTAAGATTGACCAAGAGTTGTTCGAATCCCCTACTTCCTCCAATTTCTTATTCATACATTATTCCCAGCTCAAGATCCATTGTGTTTCGGGAATCCCTTCACCACATCACTAAACTCTAATTTCCATAGGATTTAACATCAATTAAGTACCACTAACTTCAATCCTTCCATACCTCATGTTTAATCAATTTTCACAACATTTTAAAACTCTTAACTTACTAATTTCAATCACTTAATGCGTAAACATTTTCAGTTTTCAGGCCATTCATTTTCTATACTAAATTACACATTATTCTTAGGAAATATTCATAATGCATTATATACATCATATGCACCTTATCGTTCCGTCTTAGCTCTAACCGAGATTATCACTACCAAACAGCCACTATCATTTCTCATAAACACATTCTTCATTCACAAAATTCCATAAGTATAATAAAACAACCAAACATCACAATGTTTCAGCTAAACCCTTGAACAACACCTAAGTCACTGTTCACATTTTTCACTATCTTTACAACATACACTCCAGTTCTATTCAAACACATCATATACGAAGTTTCTATTCAATACGATTACTTAAAAACACAACATCCAAATAATGAACCAAACTTCTTCACACTGAAAAAAAAAATACAGACCTCACTATCTACCAGCAAACATACCCAACTCCTACAAATCATTGGAACTATGACAGACATCAACGGGGAACCAACCCATATTTCGGAAATCAGATTCATCATGAAATCCTAGATCTCTGGAAAATAATCTAACAAGAACCAAACCCATACCTTTTTTACGTACAACTAATCACTTGCTGCCCAAAAAACTATCTCCAAAACATCACCCAACATCCGAAAGCTTCAACACCCCACTCGACGGAAAATCTCTCTTTCCTATATTATTAACGTTTTTTTTTATATACATTTTTAAGTTCTCCAATTAAAACCTTTGTAATTCTTTTCTGAAATGTATTCAAAAGAACTTGAATGAATAGATTAACTGAAATCGAATTAACCATGAACAAAGAGAATTTACCATTTAGACCTATAGTCTATTACATAGACTTATCAAATAAGTTAGTTAATATTTAATAACAAATCTATTTCCCCTTTATTTTAAATCACCAAATAAAAATAAATAATAATTAATACACTAATTTTCCAACTTAAATAAAAACAACTGAATTCATTCTCCACCAGTTCGAAACCGGGTTGAGAACAACTTCACTTCAAGAGCCATATTTTTTGCCCTCTCTCCCCAAAATCCCCGCAACCTATTAAATTAAATAATTAATTATATAATTTAGGTTAAATTACATACATCTCCTTAAGCCTGGAAAAATCCATTTATCCCTAAGACCCTCCAAACATAAATTTCCCATTTTAAGTCAATAATCTCATTCAATAAATCTTCTTTATTCGAGAGCCCTACATGGCTACTCCAACCTTTCCTACTACTAAACTCCCCAAGTAGTTGCTCTTAGCAAGGTCATCGTCTCATTCTACGCGCATCAAATCCTTAACCCGTCTAATCATCATTCTAGACACAAATAGCATGACGTCATATCCAATTTTTAATGTTACATTATCCCCCCCTTAGAACATTCTCCCAATACACTACACACATCTAGCGGAACTAAGCCATTATAATCATTATTCATGTCTACTTATACCCACAATTCTCAGCAATTTACAACAAAAAAATGATAGATAAGGTAGCAAAAAACTTAACTTAAGAAGAAGTCTAACCTTTAAGAGCGGAAAAGATGAGCTGTACGGATCTCATATCGCCCATGCCCCATGTTCTACATCCAAAAAGATATTTGGATCCTCCATCAATACCTTCACCGTAGCAATCTCCTTTTCCCAAGCCACTTTGAACCCTATCTGTTCTTTAAATCTCAACATTACCTCCTCGGTAGGACAATCTTTCAATCTACCCCCAAACCGCCACAGTAAATCAGGTTTGGGATCACCAGAACTCTTTAACTATTGATACAGGAAATGACGGTTTTATACAAGAAGCTACTCCCATCAAAGCCATACTCATAGCCAATTCCACCTGCACACGCCTAGATTCTCATAGGCCCAACATTACTCTCGGACTCAACTTCCTCCTTTCCTGCCAAACCGCATTCTACCCCTCATACTTATAATCTTCATAAACCCTGTCACCAAACTATCAAACGCTATAGTACATCTAATCTCATTTTATGGACCTTGCCCTGTAAGCAGTACCAATCCTTAAGTTCTAATCACCTCTACTTCCTAAGCCCAAATTGCATCTGCACCCAAATATGATGACTCTTCCAACCTCTTAATCTATACCCTCAACTGAAATCTACCACCCTATCATACAGTCCTTCAAACGTGCAACCCCAATATCTGAGTGATACATATTAGACCGAGAAAACTTCATTCAAACAATTATTGTCATCCCACTACCCTGAAAGTCAATCACACACCTCTCAAACTATACCCCAAGTTTGAATGTTCCTCTTGTTACCACATTCATCTGGAGGATGAATATGCTGTATACTATTTTTACCTCTTCTGCTTAATTCTTCTAAACGATCTCCAAAAATGGTGAAGTTAAAACTAAGCTCCTCTTATTCTAATTATGATCGACAAAGAATCCCATCCATCTACAATCTATCAATGCAGTATCTTCGTCTTATTATCTCGGCTCGTATAGTGAATCATCACACGGGTATTAAAGTGGAATTAAACTAGTCATTTTATGTCCACCCAATAACCCATAGAGCATTGTCTTTTCCAGCCTCGTAAGACCAAACCACTAATCCATATTAATGCTTCCCACTTCCAAGTTAACTCCAATACTTCTGCTAGTGTAAACCCCAGGGTCTTAGATGATTTCTTCTTCAACCTCGACAATAGCACTTGACAATATTCATGCAATGCTCTTCCCAAATTCCATCCCACCCAAATAAATCTTCTTTAAGATCAGATTGCATCTGGGAACCTGGATGTATAAATCTAACCCATGGCCCGCAACCAATCTTGTCCCGCTAAATACATCTACCTCTGTACACACAGCAACTGTTTCCTTTCTACCTAAGAATATGCCATCACCTCCCAAACAAAAAATTATTTCATCTTTATCAACACTATCCTCTTAGCTCCATTAACACAGGGGATCGAATGCTACCGCTTTACCTGTCATATAGCTACCAATATATTCGAACTAGGATTAAACTAAAACACCCCCACTTAGATGAGTAAAACCAACCACATCCAGGTCTTCCATCATGTGACATCTTTCTAACAACTCCTTTCTCAATCCTTCAACTAGCTTTACGTCCCATTCTCATTCCGCACAATAGCATCAGCTACAATAGGAGCCTTACTTGTAGTAATTTTACAGAGCATAGCCTCCAACAGCGCCATACTTTTCCTCCTCATCTGCCTACCTAGATGCGTTTCCAACGCTCTTCTGCTGTTGAAAGACATACTGTAGATCTTGATCTGTTATATCACATCACATGCGCGTCATACATTTATACATTGATCCTACCACAACTTCTATCAAACACCACATGCTGCCAACTCCAGTTCTATGATGGAATTCTTCTCATGAACCTTAGCTTTTCTGACATTTCATTCTACTTACCCAACCTCATAAGAAACAACCCAAAACCAACCTAACATCACAAATAACATTAATTTCCACCACACTTATGGCAAAGTAAGCACCGGGGCTGAAGTGATTCTGTCCTTGTAGCTCCTCGAAACTCTTCTCACAAGTCTCCGTCCACTCGAGTTGCTCGCTTCTATGCAAAGCTTCAGTGGGGCAGCAATGGAAGAAAAACCATCCAGCGACCTGCGGTAGTAACCAGCCAATCCAGAAAGCTACGGATTCTAGTAAAGAGTTTGGCCAGTTCTTAACAGCCTCAGTCTTCATGGGGTCCACCTCCACACCCTGATCGGACACAACATGACCCAGAAGGTCACTGATCTAAGCCAAAATTCACACTTGCTGAATGGCTACAGATGGATGTTTGTCTAAGTACCTCAAGTTAGCTCACATTTGTGTCATGCCCTCTTCCTAGGATTAATGAGTTAGATGAGAATTATCAATGATACTATGACGAAAATCAAGTCACAAACCCTGTTCATGGAGATCCATAAATGCAGCAGGTGCATTCGTTGAGACCAAATGACATAACTAAAACTGATATAGACCATAACGGGTACGAAAGGCTATCTTTGGGATATCTCCCATCCTAACCCTATACCTAATGATACCAATATGAAGATCAATCTTAGAGAAGAAACTAGACCCTTGGAGCTACAACAAATCATCTATTCTGGGAATGATGACTTATTCTATATATGACTTTTTTGAGCTGCCGATAATTGATACAACATTCTAAGTTCTCATCCTTCTTTTTCACAACAACAACACATGGAGCGCCCAAGAGATATGCTCAGCTGGAATGAAACCCTTATCAGTGAGATCTTTTAACTGCAGCTTCAACTCTTTATGTTCAGCTGGAGCTATTCTGTAAGGAGGATAAATTGGTTTAGTATCGAGGTCTATCATACCAAACTCAATCTCTCAAGGGGGAGGAACTCCAGGCAAATCATTGGAAAAGCATATTGGAACTCTATCACTACAAGGCACAGAGTCTATGGAAGAATGTCATGATCTAGATCATTGACACTCACAAGATGACATAACAATCATTGGACATTATTTCATTAGCTTTTAGGTTCGAAATCAAGGGACTTGAACGACTCGAATTTACCCCTCCCAGACCAGCTCTAATTCATGAGGAAACGGAATCTCACAACCCTACTAGAAATCCATGAAGGCATAACATTTATGGAGTTAGTCCATACCAAGTATAATATCGAAGTCATTCATGGGTAACTCAACAAGGTCTGCACACATAGTTTTTACCACATACATACTATTGGCAGTCTAGCATTTATGAAGTAATCCATACCTAAGCCATCTCCTTGACTAGTAAAAGCCAACTTAGCCTTATCCCTCATCATATCTATGCATGCATATAATCCACATCAGCATCTCTCCTCATGCGAACAACCACTTTTACAAATGTCTTCGTTCACGCTGGCATTTCTATCAATGCCCCTTCTTGGGAAGGCCAAATCTCGAGTCTAGCGCATTAGACCACTTGGCCATCCTAATCCTTGTGTGTATTCTTTTCGCCTCACACAAGAAGGAAGTAAGATACTTAGTAGACACAAAGTTCAAACTCTAGCTAGCACGATAAAGAGTAAAGAAGAAAATTTTCCTACGCATCATGCAGTCTTCTAATTCAGATAGTGTGCACTTCACTACATGACTTAGAAACTACTCAATGGTTGATGTGAATCTATTATCCTCGAATTAACCTAGGGCTCTGATACCAACTTGTCATGACCGAATCTAGAACCCAACGAGACGCGCGCTTGACCTCCTCAGAGGTCCAGACAAGCCTACTTAGTCATTCTCTACTTCATCTAGGTTAATTTTAGCGGAAAATTGAAACTTTTGTTTCTTAACATGCATAAAGGTCATTCTACTTACATTCATAATGTTCACAAATCAACCATCTAACATTAAATTATAACTAAAGTAAAGTCAATACTGCATAAATGTATAATTCCCAAAATGGCACCAATACAATGTCTTGAAATAAAACGGAAAAAACACTAGTGGAACATACTCACTACTAAAGCCTGCATCTAAGCTAGATAGTAACGGTAGACATCCTCGAAAGTATGAGCCTACCAAGTCCGGATGAAAGCTCCACGTCAGGGTAGCGCAACGTCAACATTTTAAGCTCTACGTCCATCTTGCCTGCACCTAAAAATATAGATTATATGGATATAATACACTTGTACTAAGTATGTATATGCAAGCACACACCAAGGAAATGCATGAGTAAGAATAGCTCTTTTCCTAATAACATATTTATGTCAGTGGACTTGCCAATTTGTAGGAAATAGTAGCTTTCCAAATTGGGATTAGAAAGTTATGAGCTTTCCAAATTGGATTAGGAAATTAGTTTATTCAAAATTTATTAGGAAAGTCATGCCATGAGAGTAACATGCATCATTATACTTATCATATTGCACACAAGCACATAACATCTTACACATAGCACATATCATATTGCATAAGCACATAACCTCTTTCATATCATTCATTCATATGCCATGAGACATTGGAATCATGGACTTAACATCAAGACTTCCCAAAATGAGGCTCAACATATGGGACCTCAACTAGGAGCCTTCTTTAGCAAACACAGAGTCCGCTTCATTCATTCATACGTACTTCATTTCATTCATTCATAAGCTAGTGTAAACACCAGCTATACTAGGATGTAGTTTAAGACTCTCATCGGTTTGCCAATGATCAAGAATAACCTAGTGTTATGATGGAGTTCTTAGCACCCTCTATTATCCTATCCTAACTATTTCATGTTCTATTATGTGTATCATTTGAGCTGGCCTCATCATTCATTGGTTAACTTAACTTTAACCGACATAGATCATGTGAGCATCATGAAATCCAGTGTCTCCCCCACACCTAAAAGCGTAATCACCGGCAAAGTGACCCAAAACATGCTAGCGTACATGGGAATTGAACCCCGACAGATCGCTATATTGCAGTACAGGTTCGAAGACTAGGAATAAGGAGACCCATACCCGGCATGCGACAGTTCATCGCATGAGAGTTACGAACCTTCCCCTTCCCAAAAGAAGGCATCACCGCTCATAGCTAGTCTATCGGTGCTCAGTATAAATTCCATTTCATTCAACTCATACGTCATGGAAGTTGGCTTCTAGTATGAGGACATCATAGCTCAATAGATGATTTCTCATCTCATCATAGTATTAAGTATACATTATTCTGAATACTTTCATTAGAGTGTTCATAGAGACTGTCCTTCATTAACTTTACACTCTCATAGAGTACGTTTGGTAACATTTACTTAGGCTCATTTGAGATTCTTCATCTTTACATTAGCCTGTATCATGTTGTCACCACATTTCATAACTTTACACATTGCTCTCATAATTACTCACCCCTTATTACTGACATGTCATTCACATATCCAATGCACTTGCCTTAGTGTGTTTCACACTCTTACTAACCCTTCTAGGGTTTCATCATTTCATTACATACATCTTAGTCACTTATTTTAAACGTATAATAGACTTATGGTCTATACATACAAGCCATGATGCTTCATTCATAGTTCGTTTAAGTGATTCATATTTTCCTAAAATTATGTGGTACAAGACTTATGCATCTTGTATGTATCCAAGATCTCGATTTCGACCTAAGTAGGCAGCATTATTCTGAATATTTAATCACGTATGACTTATATATCAATACGGAATATGGGCAAGAACCCGTTTCGAATACCTTGACAACACTTTACATTTTCTTTTTATTTAATTTTGGTCCACATGACATTGGGACCCTAGATCGAGCCCCAACATCAACATTTCCTTTTTATTTCTATCCTTTGAAATTCTCTCCTTAGCCGAGGGTTGTGGATCGAACCCCCAAACCCTTTATTATTTTTATTTATTTCCTTGACTATCTCGAGTTGACCAAAGTTGTGGATCGAACCCCACAGCCTCACATTACTTTTCTAATTATTCTTTACTGCCTAGAGGTCGTGGTTCGATTCCACACCTCACATTTCTTTTCTTTTCATTCTTTCCTTAAAGCTTGAACAACAGTTGTGGTTCGAATCCCACTCCTCTCATTTCTTATTTTCGTACGTTATTTTCCAGCTAAGACCATGGTTCGAATCCCCTTCACCACATTCTTTTTTACTTCTTATTTTCATGGTTTTTAACATGGTGAGGTCACGGGTTCAATCCTCCATGACCTCACTTGTTTTAATTCATTTTTCACAACATTTGAACCTCTTAAATTGACCGATAATTCATCACTTGAAGTTGGAAAATTTTGTAGTTTTTCTTCAGCATCTTTTCATCAAGTTACACATTAGTTCTTAGGGAAATTTCATAGTGGCATTTAGAACGTTTTAGGTGCATTTTCATGATCAGTTTAGCCAAGAGATTATCACTCAAATCAGCCACATTTCATCTCATATGAACATCACGATTTACATAAATTTATGCACGTAAGATAAAAACCATAACATCACAATTTTTGAGCCTTAACCCGAGAACACCTAGTCACTGTCACATTTTTTCACACACATGCACATAGTTTCGGAACACATATGTTGTCATTCATACGATTTTAAACACACATTCATGAACATATTCTTTCACGAAAACACAATACACGCCTTATATCTACAAGCAAACATACCCAACCTACAAATCATTGGGAGCTAGTGACAAGGACATGCAACGGGGAACAACCCTAGTTTTTGGAATAGATTCGTCTAAACCTTAGGGGTCTCTTGGTAAAGGGACCAAGAGAGAAGAGAACCCATACATTTTTGACGTTCAAACCTCGACTTGCTGCCCAAAAACTTGTCCAAACACACTGTAAGACCTCAAAAATGACATAGGTTAACTAGAGCCTAACATGTTTGTATTGGTGTTATAAGGTCCTAAATATGTTTAATATGTGGTATAGAGGCAGTAGCCAAATATTAGAGGTGGTTGGAAGTCAAACGTCAAGGGACGACTAAGACATTTGACGACTAAGTCACCTAAATATCTCTTATGTGTTTTTATGTTTTTATGTGTGTTTCATGGTGTTTTAAGGTTCTTAAAAGAGTTAATATAGCATGTATAGGCAGTGGTTAAAGTTTCGTGAAGTTTGGAGGTCAAACGATCAAGAACGTCCAAGGCATTCGAAAGATGTGCCTTGAGTCGACCTTGTACGTCTAGGCGCATTTCGTCGAGTTTTACGTGTTCGTTTTGGATAAAATTCATGTGAGAGGTGTTAAAATTATAGATGGTCATATTTGGGTTGGAAACTTCTGGTAAATTATCCACAAGGACCATCAAAGGGTCCTTGAAGAAGGACCCAAAACATGGTAAGCAGGCTGTCCCAGGCAGCCTTGGCGACGGAGCTGTCAACGCACAGTATTGGCTGTGAAGGCCCGTCACAAGGTTCCGCCGTGGGGGACTTGGTCAAGGGTGTATAGGGGACCCTTTGGCAAGCCAATAGAGCTTGCAACGTATGGCCATGACGGGCCGTTGCACCCGTGATGCCCCGTCACAAGCAGGTCGTCGCAAGCCTAGTCCCTGTGCGCAGATTTTTCTGCCAAGTCAGGGGTGAACTTGTAAATTCACCCCACTTCCAAATAAGAGTTTAGGCGGTTTATTAAGGGTCTTATGGGTATTTTAATTAACTTTATAAGTAGTTAACACCCTAAAGACTTCATTCTTCCAAATTGAAAAAACAAAACTCTTAGAATATTCCCAAAACCTCCATTGAAGACTCCATTGAAGAGGAAGCTTGGTGAGGGGTTCTTGAGTGGAAATTCTTCATCAAAGTTAAGTATTATAATACTTGAGGTATGGATTTTAATCCTTGAAACTTATTTCATCAAGGAGCCCAATCCTCAAAATGTTTTACAAAGTTTTCTAAAGTGAATTGTCCAATTTCGGGATTCTACCATGGGTTCTTGCATAAATAATTTCTAAACATTTAATTATGATCTAATTGATATTGTATTGATGATTTCAACATAAATTACCTATGAACCCATGTGAATTGATGAACCCTAGTTTTGACTACTTATTGGGTTACTTGATATTAAGCTAATGTTGATGAATTGTTGTGTAGTTTCTTATGGGCTTTCTAATGATATAAGAATTGTATTCAATTGATATATAATTGATCTTATATTGTTAAACCTAGATTGAATTAATGTAGATTCATTGAGTTTTATGGTTATTGCTTTGAATTGTTGTTCATGGCCATGGGTAAGGGCCTTGTGATGTTGAATTGGTTGATTTGGCATTGAATTGAAGTGTGGATATGGGGATGAAGGTACGCTGCCCCGTTTTCCTTAATTTGGTATTAATTATACTTTAATTCTATTGTGTTTGGTATGGTCCACTTATGGTGGAGGTGTTATGTGTTTTACTTGCAATTGTGGCCTTGTCGGCGTTACTTTATGCAATATTATGAGCATGGCCTTATTGGCAATTACTTGAAGTTATGTGGCTATTTGTGTAGTTGATGATGTTATTATGTCATTACTTATCTACATGTGAAGTTATATAGTCATGTATGTATTATTCTAGTTATGTTGCCTTAAGTGATCATGTTAGACTTTGACTTGATATTATAAATGTAGTGTTAGGTTAAGTCTTGGTTATTCCTACTTGACTTTATGAGTCTATGTGGAGTATATTGATGATGTTATGATGATATATAGGATGACTTAAAGATGATAGGTTATTTTAGAAGTGTTTCTAGAATGACTTGTATTATGTGTTAAAGGTAAAGTATGTGATGTCTTGTCTTGGTTGACTTGTATCTCTTGCTTGATGTATATATGATTATGGATATGTGATGTCTTCATATAAGGTGTTATAACTCTTAGTATTGAATAATAATATAAGTGAGACCTTAATTATATGAAGGTCATATATGTGGAACCTTGAACTTAGTGGCGAGGTTATAAATTGTGAAGTAGTTAGCCGTAATGGTATCCTTCATGTGATGAGTGATGGCTTTAAGGTTAATTGGCTGGAACGGCATCATATCATACCTTAGGGAAGTCGCTATGAGCTTCCTGTCGCCAGAGTGAGTTATGCCCTAGTGGACCTTGTTTTGGTAGGGTAAATGTAAAGGGGGGCATGAACTAGATATGGGACCTATTTATATGAACCTTAATGTGAATTAATCTATGAGAACTAAGGCTATCACCCAGTGAGTATGAGTAAGGGGGAAGTGGATTCAATTAAAGAAGAGACTTAATGCTTATTACGCCCTTCATATTCCTTAACCATGTGCCTACATGGGATGTGTCCAAGTTCTACCATTGTCAAGTAGAACAACCTCATCGGAGTAGGATCGAACTTCGGATTCCATGTCTTGCTACCATGGTCTATGTCGGTTATTGCCTATTATTATCATGTGGAATACCAATTAGCATTACATAAGTTTATGAGGTTTAGGTGGTGGTATGGGACGCTATCTAGACGTTGCACAATAGACTTTGAAGGTGTTATGTGGAGTTCCTAAGTCTTGTCCAAGACCATTATGTGAGTGTCTTATGTGATGCTTTATGTGAGTCTCTTATGTGATGTATGAGTCTTAATGAACTAATGAACTAATGACCTATGTTAATAACTATGTAAATGAATGAGTACCTAATCTAAAGTGACTTAAGCATTCCTTAGCTAAAGTGTGAGGAGGGCATGAAAGGATGGTTTCTTCATGTCTTATCTTTGGAAGTCTTGAGGATGACTCTAGTTAGGGAAGTTGGTTAATCTTGTTGACATGATCTAAACCTTAGGAAGTCTTAAGGACTATTTAGGTAATCTTGTAGAGGTCACTACACTATGGACATTATCTTCTCGATTTACTTAAGTAGGTCTTTTGATAGTCTTTGGAAAGAGAAAACCTTCTAATCTAAGTGTAGGTGTGTTTAGTGAGAATGATTCTATTTGAGGTAGTCTATAGGATCTCTTGTGTGTGTGTTATAGAGATTGTATGGGCGGTCGCTCCACACTCACTCAAGTGAACCTTGGAAATAACCATTGGTAGATGAATCTTACATAGATGTTTATGATTGTTTTCTAAGTATGTATGTGACTCATTGTAGGTAATCTTAAGGGTCGTTTAGGCACATATAGAGAGGGTGTATGGACGGTCTCTCTTTGTGTGACTTAAGTGAATCTTAGGATGACTTTAAGTGAGGGAATTACATGCTAGGAAGACTTAAAGTGAGGGATGAAGTGCTTCACTGTAACAGTGAATAAATTCACTGTAACAGTGAATAAATTCACTGTAAAATGGGTTCTTTAAATGGTATTTTTGGTTAATGGTTATCTTATGTGTTTTCTAATTGCTAAATGATGTTCTTATGTTTAAACTATGATTTCCAAATGAAAAGATGCATATTTCCAATAAAGTCCGTTTTCATGATTTTATGCATATAGCCATACTTAGTACATGTGGTTGTACTAATTCCATGCTTTATTTTCTATCTATAGTTCTTGGTAGGTGAAGAGCTTGTGAAGTGAAGACTTGGACTTAGAAGATCGTTCAAGAATAAGTTGAAGTATGTCCTCAATTGACTCGAGGGCATATGTCTTTTATCTTTCTTTTATGAAGTATTGTAATTGACTTAGTATTTCTATTTTCGTATTAAAGTATGGGCCGTGTCCCAAAGTACTCTTGTGTCTTAAGATGATGAGATTGAGACTTAGCATTTCTATTACTTTTATATGAAAGAGATTTTTAAAGACTATATTATGTTTTTGTGAAAAGTTTTAATTCCGCACTACTTTTCACTATGTATATGCAATGAATGATATGAATGAGGCTTGTCTTAGAACTCTGAGCGTTCGACGACGCCGGTCGCAATCCGAGATTGCACCCTATATTCTAGGGTATGGTTTTAGGTTGTGACAAAGTTGGTATCAGAGCATAGGTTGGTGAAAGTAGTATTAGGTATCAAAAAGTCTCATCAAGTCACGTCTAGTAGAGTCTTGACCATCGGTGTGAATCGCGACACATCTATGGGCGAGAGGCTATAGGATGATAGAGTTTCCCTTCTTTCTACTACTATATCGTGCGGTAGAGTAAATGTTATGATTATCCTTCTTATGAGTTTCCTTGTGTTTGCTAGGAGATGAATACTAGAAGGATGGCCGCTAGAAGGTTGGAAGAGGAGAGGGTGAATGAGGAAGTTCTTCCCCAAGTTGAGCAAGTTCCTCAAGGTGCTCAAGGTGGGCAAGGTGGGCAAGGTGCTCAAGATGATCAAGTGCCTCCTCAAGTGATCATGCTCCTAATGTTGGAGGTGGTGATGAGGTGCCGGAATTGTCTAATAGGGTGATTGGAGAGGCTTTTCTTGCTTTAGCCCAAGTCGTAACGGCTCAAGCTAATTTGAACATGATGCCTAGGGTTAATACTATGGAGAGAACTATGTCATCTAGGTTGAGAGACTTTGTGAGGTTGAATCCTCCAATCTTTCTTGCTCTAAGGTGAATGAGGATCCCCAAGAATTTCTTGATGGTGTGTACAAAGTTTTGAGTGCTATGGGGGTTACATCTAGAGAGAAGGCGGAATTGGCTTCATACCAATTGAGGGATGTTTCTCAAATTTGGTACACTCAATGGAAGGACAATAGACCGGTGGAGTCGGGTCCTATTGAGTGGGAATAATTCAAGGAATCTTTTCTTGGCAAGTACTTTCCCCGTGAGAAGAGGGAAGAGAAGGTAGAAGAATTTATCAATCTCAAGCAAGGCAATACGAGTGTTGAGGAGTACTCTTTGAAATTCTCGACTTTGTCTAGGTATGCACCTTCCCTAGTGACTAATTCAAAGGATCAAATGAGTCGCTTTGTGACGGGTGTAGCCGATTTAGTGAAGGAGGAATGCCGTACGGCTATGTTGCATGATAATATGACTTTGGCTAGACTCATGGTGTATGCACAATCAATTGAAGAGTCCAAAATTAGGAGGATGTCAAGGAACTTGAAAAGGAGTGTTGCTAGTGACCAAGTGCAACCTAGGTTCAAAAAGAGGGTTCAAACTCAAGATGGACCTAGTGTTCCTAAGAAGAAGTTTGAGAAGAGAGGTGGTTCTAGCAATGACAAACCTTTATGTGCCACTTGTAGTAAGAGACACTATGGTGAGTGTCTTGTGGGTACCGGTAATTGCTTTGGTTGTGGTAAGGGAGGACATAAGGCTAGAGATTGTCCTATGATTGCTTCTAGAGGTAGAGAGGGTAAGCGAGTTGAGCCTAGTGTTCCAAAGGAAAATGCTCCAACTAAGAGGCGTTTCTATGCACTCCGAACTAGAATTGAGAAGTCGGGTGATGGTGATGATGATGTTGGTAAGTTCTTGTTCCTCTTTTGAAAGTATGAGTTCCTTCTAAGTGGGGGAGTATGGTTTGTAGATGGGATAAAAGTTCTTGAATTGTTGCATGTGCATGATGTTTAGGAGTTTGGTTGAAATTGAATTTCATTTACTTCTTGTATTGTGTGTTTTATGAAACTTTGAGCATGTTGTATGATGTTTTAAATGATGTTATCTTGCATATTAGCATGTTTATATAAAGAATTGCCTAAAAATTGCATTTTTGGAAAATTTGCAAAAATTCACTGTAGCTTGAAACAGTTCACTGTAATATTTTTGTAAAAATGGCTATTTGATTATTTGGTCTAAAATTATAGTAATGTGGTTAGAACTGATGTATATGAGTATGATGTTGAATATAAAATGAGTTTTTGCTATTTGGATTGAAGCATATGAGTTTTGTAGCATAATGAGTTAGAGAATTGTTTTCTAATTTCTTGTTGTGTTGTGAATCTCTTGATTATGTGAAATTTATGATTTCTTCTTGATAATGTGTTGTATGGTTTGGTTATATGCTGATAGTTGAATCTCTAATCTTGAAAGTGTTCGGAGAGTGGCAAGTGTCATTCGAGGACGAATGTGTCCAACTGGGGGAGATTGTAAGACCTCGAAAATGACATAGGTTAACTAGAGCCTAACATGATTGTGTTGGTGTTATAAGGTCCTAAATATTTTTAATATGTGGTATAGAGGCAGTAGCCAAAATATTAGAGGTGTTGAAAGTCAAACGTCAAGGGACGACTAAGACATTTGATGACTAAGTCACCTAAATATCTCTTATGTGGTTTTATGTGTTTATGTGTGTTTCATGGTGTTTTAAGGTTCTTAATAGAGTTAATATATCATGTATAGGCAGTGGTTAAAGTTTCGTGAAGTTTGGAGGTCAAAAGATGAAGAACGTCCAAGGCATTCGAAAGATGTGCCTTGAGTCGACCTTGTATGTGTAGGCGAGTTTCGTCAAGTTTTACGTGTTCGTTTTGGATGAAATTCATGTGAGAGGTGTTAAACTTATAGATGGTCATATTTGGGTTGGAAACGTCCGGTAAATTATCCCCAAGGACCATCAAAGGGTCCTTGAGGAAGGACCCAAAACCTGGTAAGCAGGCTGTCCCAGGCAGCCTTGGCGACGGAGCTGTCAACGGCCAGTAGTGGCTGTGACGGCCCGTCACAAGGTTCCGTCGTGGGGAAATTGTTCAAGGGTGTAGAGGGGACCCTTGGCAAGCCACTGGAGCTTGCAACGGACGGCCATGACGGGCCGTTGCACCCGTGACGCCCCGTCAGAAACAGGTCGTCGCAAGCCTAGTCCCTGTGCGCAGATTTTTCTACCAAGTCAGGGGTGAACTTATAAATTCACCTGTCACGACTGGAATCTAGACCCCAGACGATACCGGCGTCGTTGACCTCTCAGAGGTCGCAGACAAGCCTACTTACATCATTCTTACTTTATATAGGTTAATTTTAGCGGAAATTTGAAACTTTTTGTTTTTAAATATTGCTTACTAAACATTTCTAATACATTCGTAATTTGTTCACCATCAACCATCTAACATTAATAGATAATCAAATGAAAGGAATAGTTCAATACTTATAAAGCGTATAATTGACAAAGTGGCACCAACACATAGTCTGAATAAAAACAGGAAAGAAATGCTAGTGGAACATGCTCCACTAGCTCAACTCTAAAACTAAGCTATAATATAAAACAGTAGCATCCTCGAAAGCATGAGGACCTACCAACTCCGGATGAATGCTGGACGTCCAAATAACTGCAACGATGATCCTGTAGCTCTATCGTCCACCTGTGCCTACACCTAAAATAGTAGAGTTTGTATAGGGTTAGTACACACTTGTACTAAGTATGGGTATATGCAAGCACACACCAAGGACATGCATGACAAAGAATAGCTCTTTCCTAACAACATGATATTTGGAAGTCAAGTTAGTGGACTTGCCAAATTGAGATTAGGAAAGTTTCCAAATTTGGATTAGGAAAGTAAATGAGCTTTCCAAATTTGGATTAGGAAAGTTATGCCAGGAGAATAACATATGTCATCATACTTATCACATTTGCACACAACACATAACATTTACACATAGCACATATCATATAGCACATAGCACCTTTTGCATGTAGCACCTAACTTCTTTAATGTCATTCATTCATATGCCATGAGACCTTGGAATCATGGACATAACATTAAGACATCCCAGAAATGAGGGCTCAACATATGGGAACTCAACTAGGGAGTCTTCATTAGCAAACACAGAGTCTGCTTCATTCATTCATACATACTTCATTTCATTTCGTTCATAGGCCAGTGTGAAAACCAGTTATACCTAGGGTGTAGTTTACGACTTTCATCGGGTTTGCCGTGCAATGATCAAGAATAACGTAGTGTTATTACCTGAGTCTACCTCACCTCTTGATTATCCTATCCTATCACCTTTGGTATCGTTTATTTCATTGTGTGCATCATTTGAGTATGGCCTCATTCATTCATTGGGAACTTTAACTTTAACCGACATAGATCATGTGAGCATCATGAAATCGAGTGTCTCCCCCACACCGAAAAGAGGTGGAATCACCGGCGAAGGTGACCCAAAAACATGCTACCGTACATGGAATTTAACCCCGCCAGATCCCTATATTGGCAGTATAGGTTCTAAGACTAGGAGATGTATAGAGACCCATACCCGGCAAGTCGGACAGTCTCATCTCATGAGAGTTACATGAACCTTCGCCCTTCCCGAAAGAAGGCATCACCGCTCATAGCTAGTCTATCGGTGCTCAGTATAAAGTTCCATTTCATTCAACTCATACGTCATGGAAGCTGACTTCTAGTATGAGGACATCATAGCTCATTAGATGATTTCTCATCTAATCATTAGTATCAAGTGTGTTAAGCTCAATACCTTCATTAGAGTGTTCATAGAGACTGATCTCTTCATTATCTTACACTATCATAGGTGAGTACGTATTGGTAACATTTATTTAGGCTCCTTCGAGATTACTCTCATCATTTACATTAATCTTATATCATGTTGTCACCACATTCGTTATCATTAACACCCGTGCTTTTCATAGTTACTCACCTCTTGTTATGTGAACGTTCATTTCATCATATGCCAATGCACTTGGCCATTTAGTGTATCTTACACTCATACTTAACCCTTCTAGGGTTCATCATTTCATTTCATACTTCTTAGATTCACTTACTTTGAACGTATGTTAGACTTATGCGTCTATACATTCAAGTCATAACACTTCATTCATATTTCATCTAAGATTATGTGATACAAGACTTATGCATCTTGTATATGTGCCAAGATCTTGATTTCGATCTAAGTATGTGGCATTATTTTCGGATATTTTATTCACGTATGACTTATGTATCAATACGGAAGCTTGAGCAAGGAAACCCAAGTCTTGAATCAATTGGATATCATTTATATTTTTAATTGATTTTATTCTAATATTCATAACATTATGACTCTAAGTTAAATCACAAAATTAACATTGAAGGATTAATTTTCTCCTTAGTAATAATCCTAATTTGGCCGAAGGGTTGTGGGTTCGAACCCCGACAACCCCTTTTTAATTTTTATTAACTTCATCTTGCCCAATTTCGCCTAAACCAAGAGGTTGTGGAATCAAACCCCCACCGCCTCTTTTATTTTGTTCTTTAATTCGCCTAAGTAGGGAGGTTGTGGGTTCGAACCCCCACAACCTCCTTACTTTTAATTAATTTTCGCTAGGGGCTGTGAGGTGGTGGGTTCGAACCCCCACAGCCCCATATATATTTTTCTTTTATTTTTCGCTAGTTTGAGGGCATTGGCAGTGAGGTCGTGGGATCGAACCCCCACAGCCTCACTTTTTTTAATACTCATTTTCGCCCCCCTCTATTTCCAGCCTTGAGGTCGTGGGTTCGATTCCCACGCCTCACATCTTTTTATTTTCTTTATTCTCCCTCTTCCTTTCTTCCCACGAGTCGTGTGTTCGTTCCCCCCATCCCTATTTTCCTTATTAATTCATTTCGTGGGCAGCAACTAAGGGGTTCGAATCCCCTTAACTCCATTACATTTTTTAAAAAAAATTTCAGCCTCTTGGTCATGTGAGGTCTTGGGTTCGATTCCCCTTGACCTCACCTACTTTAATCCCTTTTAAAACTCTTCCAAAATTCCCAGAACCTGCCCGAAACCAACATCACAAGCTGGAAATTTTGATTACCTTTTTGTAGCCTATTTTCTCCACTCTTTAACGTTAAATGTTCATGCATTTGGAGTAGTGTTTAGTGAGTCCTTTAGGTGCATTTTCATGGATATATTTGGCCAAGAGTTTATCATTAAATTCAGCCACATTACACTTAAATGAACATCATTATTCATAAGTTTTCTTGTTCAACCACGAAAATGCTGCCCAAAAACCTCTCCAAAAATCAGTCCAAACACCGAAAGAACAAGCAAAATCCGTCTAGATATTGATCTTTACCTTTTGTTCTTAAGATTATTCTTCTTTTGAGTTTTTAGCTTTCAAGTTCTTGATGAACTTTTGCATTCACTTTGTTCTTCTTTTCTTTTAATTGAGGTAGAGTGTGATTGAGAGTAAGGAGAGTGAGAAACGTGTGGGAGAGTTGGCTTAGGATTAGGAGATAAGGGAGAGACTTAGTCAAATTAGGATTAAATAATTAATTAATAAATAAAAAATCTGATTTTTCTTTTTTCTTAAATCATCTAATATTTATTATTTAATTTAATTAATTTATCCAATCAAATAAAACAAGATAAATCATTGCTTCTAGTGGGGCTCGAACCCGAGTGACTCCCCATTTGCGAAAATGGGTCACTTGGGTCGCCCCAACCCGAATTTCTTTATTAAATTAAATTAATTAATTAAATAATTAATTCCTCAGGGTAATTACAATATTACCCTTGGCCTGGAAAAGACCATTTTAGCCTTGGACCCTCAAAACTTGAAATTTCTTCTTTTAAGTCCGGTAAACACTCTTTCGATTAAATCTTCGTTTTCGTGAGCCTCACATGGTTGGTTCCAACCTTTCCAAGCTCAATTAACTCCCCAAGTTAGTTGTCTTGGTCGTAGTAAGGGTTCTAAGATCTGGTTCTACGCGTATCGATCCGTGTGGACCTTGGTCTAATCACAAGCATTCTTGAAAAAACTAAGTCTTGATCCTATTCATTTTTAGGGTTGTTACATTATCCCCCTTAGGAACATTCGTCCCCGAATGAAACTACTACTTCACGTTGTAATGCCAGTCAGATCATAATAAAAGCACTATACACAGTCAATCAATAGCAACAAAAAACGGGGAGGTAAGGAAACATAGGTTTAAGAGTATGAAGTCTAACCTCAAGAGCTGAACAGGTGAGGGTAGCTGGCTCTCATGTCGGCCTCAGTCTCCCACGTAGCACCCTCAACAAGATGATTTCTCCACAATACCTTCAATGTGGCAATCTCCTTGTTCCTCAGCCGCTTGACCTGTCTGTCTAAGATCTCAACAGGTACCTCCTCATAAGACAAGTCTTCACCAACCCCCAAACCTTCAACAGGTAAGATTGATGCTGGATCACCTAGGCACTTCTTCAACATAGAGACATGAAAGACTTGATGAACAGAAGCTAGTTCTGTAGGCAATGCTAACTCATAGGCCACCTCACCCACACGATGTAGGATCTCATATGGCCCAACATACCTCGGACTCAGCTTCCCTTTTCTACCAAATCTCATCACCCCTTTCATAGGCGATATTTTCAAGTAAACCTGGTCACCAACATCAAACTCTAAGGGCCGCTTTCTGTTATTAGTATATGACTTCTGCCGACTGTAAGCAGTAGTCAACCTGTCCCTAATCATTCTGACCTTCTCTAAGGCCTCATGAATGATCTCCGGACCCAAAATGGATGACTCTCCAACCTCGAACCACCCAACTGGAGATCTACACCTCCTACCATATAGTGCCTCAAACGGTGCCATACCAATGCTGGAGTGATAGCTATTATTATACGAGAACTCTATCAAAGGAAGATGGTCATCCCAGTTACCTCTGAAGTCAATCACACACGCTCTCAACATATCCTCCAATGTCTGTATGGTGCGCTCCGCCTGCCCATCTGTCTGAGGGTGAAAGGCAGTGCTAAGCTTCACCTGCGTGCCCAAGCTCTTCTGGAAAGATCTCTAGAAATGAGAAGTAAACTAAGCTCCTCTGTCTGAAATAATAGACTAGGGAATCCCATGCCATCTCACAATCTCATCAATGTAGAGTCTCGCATAATCCTCGGCTCTGTAAGTAGACTTCACAGGGATAAAGTGGGCAGACTTAGTCAATCTGTCCACAATAACCCATATAGAGTCATGCTGCCTCCTAGTCCTCGAAAGCCCAACCACGAAGTCCATATTAATGGCCTCCCATTTCCAAGTCGGAACCTCAATAATCTGCGTCAGACCACCAGGCTTGAGATGCTCTGCCTTAACCTACTGACAATTAGGACACTTGGCCACATATTCTGCAATGTCCTTCTTCATGCCATCCCACCAATAAATCTGCTTGAGATCATGATACATCTTGGTGGAACCTGGATGTATAGAATATCTGGAACCATGGGCCTCTACAACAATCCTGGTCCGCAAATCATCAACATCTGGCAAAACACAGCCTGTCCTGATACCTAAGTATTCCATCACCTCCCAAAGCGAAAGACTCATTCATCTTCATCAGCACTGAGTCCTTCAGCTCCATCAACACGGGATCTAGATGCTGACCCTGCTTGACTTCAACTACCAAGGATGATTCAGAACTAGGATGAACTGAAACATCCCCACTAGTGGAGTCAACCAAACGCACACCCAGTCTGTCCAGTCTGTGTATATCTTTTACCAGCTCCTTCTTCTCATCCTCAACGTGAGTGTACTTCCCATGCTCATCCTGCTCAAAGCATCAGCTACAACATTAGCCTTACCTGGATGGTAGTGCACATTAATGTCATAATCCTTCAACTGCTCCAACCATCTTCACTGACGTAGATTCAACTCCCTGTGTGTGAACACGTACTGGAGACTCTTATGGTCTGTGTACACATCTACATGCACTCACATACAGATAATGCCTCCACATCTTTAGTGCAAACACCAACACTGCCAACTCCAGGTCATGAGTGGGATAATTCTTCTCATGAACTTGAGCTGTCTAGATTCATAGGCTACCATCTTTACCAACCTGCATAAGAACACAACCCAAACCACCCTATATGCATCACAAAATAACAGTGTAATTCTCACCACAC
>JAJJBR010002336.1:0-30396 GCA_022817965.1 Solanum lycopersicoides
AATTTTATATAGCGACGGGGACGTATTATTGGTCATACAAATGACAAAGAAATTAATACAAGACGATGGCTTACTAAAAAAGGTTTGTTTTGTCATGAATACGTATGATTGGAAATACACATTGTTTTGGTCATGAAAAAGTGGGGAGAGAAGAGTTGGGACGTGCGGTTTTAAGACTGTTGGTTATGGCTTCCCCTAAAGAAAGAGCACATTTTATATTTGACCCTACTAGCCCTATCAACATATGAAAAACTGGCCACAACTTAAACATATAATTTTGGAAATTACAGAGATTTTCTTTTGTTTAGTTTAAAGTTTTGATTAATTTAATTCAGACCGGTTAATAAAAATCAGGATTATGTACAACTACCTTTTTGGGGCTATATAATTGTGTAAAAGAAATTTCCATTTACATTTACACAGTATATATGCATGAAAGTTGTTTAAATGTTGGCGCCGGTTACAACTGGGGAACTTTTCACGAATGACTTTGCTAAGATGTAATAAAGTCAATAAAAACAAGAAGCCATAAATTAAAAAACACAAAGATTCTACTGAAATTTGAAAGGTAATAAATTGTATAAATAATTTTTTTTTTATGAGGACGTGTGCAATATACAGCTGTTGGAAAGTATTCCATTGACCAGAAATGGTATCAAACAATTAATACTCACTTTGTCACCTTTACATGAAATTTTTTATTTATTTATTTTTTAGAATCAAACAGTTCTGATCTAATATTTATGCATTAAAATTTTAATTTTTTTAAATTAAAATTTATAAATTACTTAAAAGAATATTATAATTATAATAATATAATAATTTAAAATATATAAAATAATATATAATTAAAATAAATTTAATTGAATCTTATAATTCGAAAAATGACACACCATCATGGACGGAGTGGTAGTATTATGTGAATTGAAAGAAGGAAGAAGAGAAAGCAGCCACATTTGGTGTAAATTTAAAAGTAGTCCCATCAAGAAGTGGCCTATTGAATTAAATGTAGGATAAAGGGTTGTAGTTATTAGTACAAGTAGTAGTATCTTTGTGGTGCAGGATGCTATCATATTGGGTCACCACGTATATGCAACTTTGCATGCTTTAATAACATATACATAAACCTTTACTATTAAGTATTAATTAATATATCTCCAATCTCATTCTCAACTATCTCGTACAAATTATCCTCTCGAAATTGAATATTTAAAGTTCATAAGTTTTTAACAATTTAATACTAATAAATTTATATGAAATCTTATTTTTTACAACAAAAAATCTATTATATAGTCTCAATTAATGTAACACTATTTTGTGAGTTAGAGCCAGAATTTTTAGTTAATGACCGACTTTAATCCAATTTACTGGGTTCTGAATAGTCATTGAAGTCTGCCTAATTAACACTGTAGCTTCACCCTGTACAACTCATTTCATATTTTGCCTTTTCTTTTAAGAGTTTCTTTTCCTCTAATTTGTTCCCTGTTCCTTAATTATATGCAAAGATAGAAAAGAAATTTGTGATTGCTTGATGTATTTTTTTATTTGAAAAACATATTTTATTGAAATATTGATCCATTATATCTTTTTAATCTATTTTATTCGAGTATAGTTATTATTCTCTTTGTCTAACTACCCTAATACTTTTATATAGTGTCTACACTATAAGATCAAAAGCATGCTGTCTAAGGGAAAGACAAAGACACCAAAGTTATCCATGGTTTACTTGTCACATTTAGATGCATTTCCATTGTATAATTGAGGTATAATAATATTTCACATATAAATGATGATTAAATTCAAGGCTTTTTAATAACCCCTTTTTCAGGAGAATTTCACCTCTTTAATTTTTTGATAATTCGAATTTATAATTTTAACATTGAAAGTAAAAAATATTAGTCACTCATATAACTTTGAAAATTCTAAAAGACTTTTCCGGTAAATTCTAAAGAAAAAATAATGTGTAATTCAACAGAGTTTGTCCGTACTCAAGTTTTGGCATTCTGAAAATTCAGAGTTAGGACAGCTATATCATTGTCATTGTCGGCTATATTTAGATGAAAAACACACCGTTTACTACTTTAAATAATTTTGATTTAGTCACACAAATGATTAGAGGACAAAATTACTTCTTTTTTTTTCTTTTTATTCTAACAAATGGGAAAAAATAATCTTCGAATAAACAATCTTGAGAAAGGAAAAAAAAAATCACAATCAATCATGGGAAATTTTAGAGTATTATTTGTTTTCTTTATCTCATTTGATTCTGTCTACAAAAAAAAATTAAAAATGATAGGGGAGTTGGTGGAATAAGATGATAGGGGAAGATACCATACATGTTCCTAGAAAAAATAAATACTTATAAACTATTTGCATATTTTTAAATTATTCATTAAACTATAATGACGTTATAGAAAAAGATTATAATCAGTTCACAAAAATAATTCACGGACCAATACTGCAAAACAAGAAAATAGAAAAGACAATTTCATTATTTGAATTCCACCTGGCCAATATCCATATAAAATTATGTGATAAGAGTTTAGGGAATTTTATATTATGTCAATAATGAAAGACAAGGGAATGTATGATGACAGAAAGTTTTTTCTTACCATTAATTAATTTAGTTTACCCTAATTGCTAGCTTTTACTAATCATTGAGATTTCTAGTCTGCAAACCCCTTTAATCTTATTCAAATGTTCTAACCATTTTTTTAATGCTTTGGAATCTTTATATTAAATGAACTCAAAATCAACACTCTCTTCTCTTCGTCTAAATTTTTTGTCATATTTTTATTTTATATATTTGTTAAGAAATATTAATCAAGAGAGATTTTTAATGATTTTATTCTGATTTCGTTAAATACTTATTTATTAAATGATTATCATCTCTAAAAATAATTATTTTTAAGAATAAATTTGAAAAAAGTATTCCATTAAGTTTTTCCTGAACTTTAAAAATGGAATAGTTTATTTGAACCCACAATATCAAACTCAATGAATTTCTTATCTTAAACAATTTCATTCAAATTACAACTTGTTCAAATTTTAATTGAATTTGTACAAAGACTTTTCGAGTAATAGTTATTGCGAAAATCATATTGTGGCCATGAAATAAATATCTGTCTTGGTGACCCACACAAGTGCTGTCAAACTCATTAATTTCTCAAAATCCTTTGATAAGACAAATGCAAGTCAGAATATTGGAGCTCCATTTCAAAATTTCAAATGTAGCATAGGTAAAATGGGATTTTAAAGGGAAAAAATATATATAAGGAATGAGAAGAAAACTCATACCATTAAATTTAATGACATACTTCCTTTTTAAATTTTTCTCATTAATCTTAATCTAATATCAAAAAGTAATATAATTTTTAAAAAATGATTTTACCTTTATTGAAGTACTAGTAATAATATATAGTCATAGGAACGTTTGAAATTTGATGAAATGTTATTAAGTACTTCCTCCGTTTGAAATTATTTGTCATATTATGTTTTTCGAAAGTTAATTTAACAAATTTTTAAAGTTAAATTAGATCATATTAATTTGATATTTTAAACAAAAAGATTAGATATTCTAAAACTATATGAAAAGTAATATAAATTGCAATTTTTTGCATATTAATTTGATGAAAAAATAAATCTTAAAATATTAATTAAAGTTTTTATAGTTTAACTCTAAAAATAAAAATAATGACAAACAATACCGAAATAGGGAGTAATTTTTATGTGAGAGAACATCATTTTTATAAATAAAAATCTAATTTTACATTTATTTGATTTATTCATTTCCACTCTCCAAAGGTTCTTCGTATATTTTAATATTTTTAATATCTATTAAAATAATGTCACATAATTTAATACGGTGAAAGTATTATTGAACAAATAAACCTCAAAAATGGAATCATCTGCTGAATACGACCTTCTTTATAAGTCTCCTCCGCTCTCCTATCCATTTCATTTTCCACAGCTTCCACTCTCCTTCCTTGCATCTTTTTTTTTTTCTCTCTCTCTTTTCTTTGCATCTTAGCAAGAGAAAAATAAATATAATCAACAAGCTTCACTTAACATATTCAACTTTTTAAAAAAATCACAAACTTTGCACTTTTTATTTCTTTTTTTTTTTTTTTTTGGTTTTCCAGCATTGCAAATATCACATGGGGAGGCATTCTTGTTGCTACAAACAGAAGTTAAGGAAAGGCCTTTGGTCTCCTGAAGAAGATGAGAAACTTATAAAGCATATTACTAAATTTGGTCATGGCTGTTGGAGCTCTGTCCCTAAACTAGCAGGTCCACTATCACTACAACTAACCAAATTTCTTTCGCAAAAATGCATGATCAAATTGAAAAATATATTTATAGCCGACCTTAACTTGCTTGAATTGAGACGTAATTGATGTTATTTTAATTCTGATTTTTATTTATTTTCAATGGTGACAGGTCTCCAGAGGTGTGGAAAAAGTTGTAGACTGAGGTGGATTAACTACTTGAGGCCTGATTTGAAAAGAGGGACATTCTCACAGGATGAAGAAAATTTGATCATTGAACTTCATGCAGTTCTTGGGAACAAGTAATATATTTATCCTTTCACCAAAACAATATAATTCGATTCATTCCATAATGTCTATAATTATTGATTTTTTTTGTGTACTTGTCAGGTGGTCGCAAATTGCAGCTAGATTACCTGGAAGAACAGATAACGAGATAAAGAATTTGTGGAACTCTTCAATTAAGAAAAAGCTTAGACAAAGAGGAATCGATCCAAATACACACAAGCCACTTTCCGAAATAGAGAACGAAGAGAAAGCGTCGGCAAACAGTAACAACAAGAACAATGACAAAGTTTCAGAAAGTTCAAATAATGAATTCAATTTTGTTGAGGGACATGAGAACGGATTTTCAACAGAAAAGCCAATTAAGCCGGTCGTATCTTCAATGATAAATACTTTGGAGCGTTATCCACTTATTCATGAGCCAAATAATATTGCCCCACCAACTCATGAATTTTTCACCACCAATTGCAAGTCTCCTGATTTGTCTAATTATCTCTCTTTTCACAATTATTCTCCCAACACAAATATTCTCTTCAATACCAAAAACTCTTCTTCATCTGCTGCTGACAATATGGTATCTGATCATCAGTTCAATTGTAGCGCTTTGTCAAATGCTACTTTTTCCACTATGTCGAATTCGATTCTCAATACTACCATATCGCCGTTGGCGCGGAATTTTAATATCAACAAGTTTCAGAATTGGGAAGCGTGTACGATCAGCAGCAATGGCAGCAACAATAGTAATGGTACTAGTAACAGTATCGAATTACAAAGTAACTGTTCATTCTTCGATAACAATGCTGCTGCTGCTGCTGCCGCTTTCGCTTGGGGATCAGCGGGCGCAACTGCAGCAGCAGACTGTACAGGAAAATCGGAGAGAGAAGAAATCAAATGGTCCGAATATTTACAAACACCGTTTTCACTAGGTGTTAATAATAATAACACAATTGACACTCATCATCATCAACATCAACATCAAATTCCTCCGCATCATGAATTGTATGACGGGGAAACAAAATCGGAGACACAATTTATGACACAAGGTTCATGGCTTCAGAATCAAACGCCGCAGACTTCTTTACAGACTGCAGAATTATACAGTAACAACAATTTCCAAAGGCTTCCAGCCGTCTTCGGACAATTTTCTTAGCCGATTTTCAATGGCTAATTATCTCACTTATTATGATGGATGGTTACTTAATTTTCTACAGGTGTGTGCTATAGAGTTTTAATTTTATTTTTCTTAATCTGTAAATAGGTCTTACACATATTTCCTTCCTTTGTCTAAAAAACACTTTGGTGATAAAAATATTGGAAAGTTTGTTGATCATCCTCCTTTTGTGGATGGTATATGATAGCATATGTACTTTTTTTTTTTTTTTTTTTTTGCTTTTGTGGTTTGTAGATCTTTTTATTTACAGGTTGTAATTTTGTTGTTGATTAAGCATTCAATCAAAAAGTTTTATGACTTTTCTAGTTTTTACCGTTGTAGCCACTTATGTATTCCTATTTAAACAAAAAGAATCCTTTGCAGAAAGCGACTATCTGCTAAATATAGCCTAAATGGGTGTCTATCCTTGTCTCCTACAGATGGAGATAGTTTTTACTTTTCACACTCTTTCAAAGTCAATTCCAATGGCTCAAAGGCTTAGGTGGATTTGAATCCTCGTTCAAAGGTTGATAACTCTAGCTTTTACCATTATACTAAAGCACTTCTATGATTTTTATGGGTGCACTGTTACCTATATCTTAATTTCTAGCAGTTTTTCAAATATATATACATAAATACATATGATTTTTTAAGTTATTAGTGCACGTGCACCCCCATCGTATGGTGTGGGTTCTCCCCTGTCACCAAGGTGAGGAATCATCTTTGTAAGAGAGTCTTTTAATCCTAATATAGGTCTTTTCGGCACGAATTTAAATGTTGTTTAACCCCAATGTGGGTACTACATACCGCATGAGAAACTAAAAAAATCTCCTGCGATTTTAGTACCTCAATTATTGGGTAATTACTTAAACTTTCTCCTTATCATTGAGAGTTCGATTTCTCACTATTTAATCTCTATCCATATTTTTCCTTCCCGGCCTACATCTATGTAATAAAAGACAAAGGAAAAGAAAATGATCCTCGTTTCATTTTATGTAGCACTCCTTTATAACATATTATTATATTTAGAATTTTTTTAAATTTGATTTTATCCTAATTAACTAACTGTTAATAGCCATAAAAATGTCATGGAAAATTTTCTAAGAGTACATTTGACATGTAACAAAACTTCTATGTTTTCTAAATTCCATGTCCAGACATCCCATTATAAAAACATAGTTGTACTTTCCACTAAAAAAAAGAAGGAAAAATGGTGATAAATTTCACAAGTTTAAACAATATAGCTATTTAGTCAAATAAAAAGGATTAAAGTAGTGTACTATAACATAATTTCAATGTGTTATATATGATATAATACTTGTGGTTCAAGCACTAGTGAGAATCACAAGAGAATCAACAAAATTTCCAACTCATATCTTTGGGAGGTGAAGGATATCCATCTAATTGCTTAATGACTTGGAAAGCCACAAATAAAATGCAATTTGAAGAATATGAACACTAATAATACATCCTCTATGGTAACTCAACTTTTATCTATTTTTGGGAATAGGAGAAAGAAATTAAAGGGTCCCACACCTATGATAGAATCAGATAAATCAAAGACTCAAAAACTGATAAATAGAGTAAAAAGAAAAAAAATCATATCTTTCTTACAAAACGTAAGAGATGCTAGAGTAGAAAACAGTATAAGAGAGGAAAAAAACTCCTTATTAAGTGAAATTTTCTAAAGAGACACCATTTGCTTCTATTGAAAAAAGATAGCTATATACCTTAGTTCTCTCAAGTTTTTTTTTCCCCATTACAAGTCCCAATTTTCACTTATAGCAAATGGGCCTAGTTTGCATGTGAGCAAGCTATATCAATCTTTCATATTCAACCTTCACTATCACCATAAAACTCCATGAATTAAAGTCTTCTCATTACATGTACTGATCAACAAAGGGTCCCTCCATCAACTTTTTAATATTTCCTCCGTTCTAATTTACGTGTCTTAATTTTACTGAATATGAAATTTAAAAATAAATAAAAATTCTTAAACTTTGCGGTCATAAATTAATGATATGTATAACTTTTTTAAATTATATTATCTTAAATTTAAGACACTTAAATTAAGACGAATAGATTTATCTTTATTCTCATGTTTTACATAATAAATAATATATATTCATGAACTATCTAGTCATCTAATATCTGTACGTAAGAAACTGACAAGTTATCTTTACGTATAGAAACAAATACTCCAATAATTTGCTGATGAAAAAAATAATTTTCAATGATGAATAGCTTAAGGATATTAAAAGAATCAAAAAAGAGGCCCATCCAGATATATATATATGAATGAACCACATGAACATGTATGGTAGGCCCTATAACCAGAGTCTCCTTCCCACGTGCACCCAACGAAAAATTATACATAATCTCAATATTAATTGAATATATTTTTTCTCCTAGCTGGCCCTGGTTTATTTTATTTTTGTTAAAATAATTTAATTACGTAGAAACTAGAAAGTATTGTCTATGAAGTAGTATATTAATTGGGGGGTCACTTTGAATGCATGTGAACCTAATTATTGAATTTTTTTCCTTGGACCTACATTCTTTCTTCTACACAGAACAGAACAAAAATAAAGGAATTGACATCTTAAAATAATTTATCAGCCTAAACAGGATCGGTGTTGCATAGAGACGGATTTAAAATTTTACTTATTTTATGATATTGAATTTACAATATATCGATATCTAGATCTATTTAATAGATTCTCAATACATGTATAAAATATGAGTTACATTATTAAATTTTGCAAAACTCGTATTCTCCTGGTGTGATTTGCCCTAAGCGATTATTAATGATTTTCCTTTTTCAAGAACTTAAAAGAAAAAAAAAGTAAAAGAAGGGAGACATAAAAAGATTAAGGAATAGGAACCATATGTTGACTAATAAGAAGAAAAATGGAAAACAATGATGAAGGTGATAATTGGGGACTGTGACAATGATAATAAAGGTGATAAAAGAATGTCAATGTAGTACTTTAGTACGTAAATATTTTTTAGATTGAAATTTTATTGGAAAGGAACATACTATAGCTATATATTTTTTTTAAAAAAATAAATATGATTTTATAGTGTATTAAAAATAACCTTTATTAATAAAGAATTAACTTGTTGGGTGTAATGTCTTGGTGGAAATAATTAGAGGGACAAAGTGTGTAAAAGTAAAAGAGTAGAAAATTGTTTCCACCAACTTTCACAACTGTCATTCTCTTTTTTCTTTATCAGTGTCCTTCTAATTAAGTTTTAACTTTTAAAATATCATTATATAAATAATAAGTAGAATGAGTGTCTTGGAAATCTGTTATAATAGATTAATGAAATACACTGATAATATAAATTAAATACATTTATGCTATATGCATTAATAACAATAATATATTATGTGTAATATTATCACAAAAATGGGAATATTGTATTCGATAGATTTTTGATTCAACTATGTAGCCTTATATAAAGGTAACGCTCTGGCGACCAATAAACGACTGATGAATCATGTTCATCTCTTCAAAACTTCTTCGATCTATTTCTACTTTTATTTCTATCAATTATATATAGTCAACCTCTAACACTTATTAACTTAGATATATATGCATTTTCTTTTACAGACCTTAATTATCTTTGTTTTGTTTTTCTCAACTCATTTATACGGAAGCCACTCTTATCTTGTCTTTGAATAACTTTGATTTATATAAGTTAAATCAGTCCTTTTCTCCATTAAATTACCAAACTGACTATCACAAGTGCAGACATTCCTCCCCATTAACGTTGTACGTAAATAAGTTATTTATTTTGATTTTTAACCAAACTGATTGTCACAAGTGCAGACATGCTTTGCCCATTCTTAATTTCCATTTGCATCCGTCAAAATAGGGAAAAAAAAGAGAGCGGTGGGCAAATATTGTAGTACACTATCATTAATACATATATATTGGCTCTTCTTAGGTTGACTAGACAACAAAGGGATCCACTTTTCTTTTTCCTTTTTAAAAATAAACTCAGATAACAAATATAAAATGCGGAACATATTATAAGATGAAAAATTAATCTCTCATTATCGAGATAAAAAATTTAAATTGTTAATTAATTGACCTACGAAAATTCCAAAGGTCCCTCGAATCATCTGTCGGCAATGATTTGATTTTTTTTCTCTGATATGTGAAATCTACATTTTCTAGCTCTCTAATTCAATAAAGAGAAGAAATGTGAAACACATATTAGACCCCCTTCTTTTTCTGTTTTTTTTTTTAGTAAAAAAATTGTAATTAGGGATATCAAAGTGCACGAATTGAAACTAACTTGGATGAATGAATTCAATAAGCTGATTACTAAATAATGAGCAAATAATTGATTGAATTTTATAATATGGGACAAATAATAATCAAATCGAATTTAACAAGTCTCATAGCAAAGTATACACGTGTAATGTGTCGAGAGATTATTACGGTACTTTTATCAACATTATTTTTTGAGTATATTTCTTTGAAGAGTATATATATATGCCAAGAATCATATTGAGTTGTGTGATCCTACTAGCTTTGAGTACATTGACCCAATGACACATTGTTTGTCTTTTGTATTGATGAGCCTCGTAGTAATAACTTGGATCCAAGCTAAGTTGTCGTAGGGACACAATAGGACCCTCTCAAGCTGCCTATAAGATTCATTAACAGATACTCCACCTAAAACACACCGTTCTCTTCGTTACTGATATTATTCGCTCGTCTTAGATTTAGATTTACGCAATTCCAAAAAATAAAAGACTCTTATATAAGCAAACAGATTTATATTCTAGCGACATATTAAATCGCTACAACATAAGTGATGTAATTCGTGTGAAATATGACTTTTATTTCGTGAATCCAACTCATATATTTTGAATTCTCTAATTTCAAAAAAAAAAAAAAGGAGTATTACGGCCCCACCTAAAGTACCTACTTTACGTATATATTTTTTTCCTTGCATAACTCATAAATTGAATGGGACTCAGGAACGGGTGGATGGTAAAGAGAATGACAATCAACGTCAAATATTATTTATGAAATTAAAATTTTATATAAAAAAATTGACCCATCAAACGTGTTAAAACTATGTTTCTCTATTAAAGTAAAACAAAAATCAAACGACACCTTTGGCTTGAAAGAGACAAATATACGTTGGTGAAAAATAAAAATTACAACATTTGTCGGTTGAGGAAATAAAATAAACAGACAGCTAGATAATATCTTGGCTTTGGAAGTTACACGTCAATAATGGGTTTCAAAGATCAGTCAACTAGAAAAGATCAGTCAACTAGATTGGTGCCATAACTAATGTTCTATACTTTCTTGCTTCACTAAAAAGATATATATTATTCTTTTAAGCAAATAACTTTTCTTGTTTGTATTTGTAATATAAATAAAAAAAATAAAAAATACAAGTACTTTCAAGATATATTTTCTTATTTACGTTTAGAGAACATCTTGATTTAGTAGTCATCTCGTAAAATATATTAAAAATTATATAAAAAATATAATAAATCTTAAATTTTTATATATTAATATAATAAAAAATTATACCGTAAAATATTACTCAAAAATTATTATCATTTGATTTAAGCGAAGGAAATTGTGACACGAAGATGATAGTAATGATTAGGAAGGAATTAAATGGACATCCAAACACAACATTTGCTGCTTTTAATAAGTACTCCCTCCGTCCAGAAATAATTGTCAGGTATACTAAAAATAGATGTCCAAGATTAATTGTCAATTTAAACAATCAACAACTAATTAACTCATTTTTTCCAATTCTACCCTTAATAAAGAGAAAGTGGGTGCTACTTCCTAATTAATTGACAATAATTGATTGTAGGGTTATATTAGTCAAATTACATATTATATTAAATTTTTCTTGAGGGATGTGTATTATCTAAACCTGACAATTATTTCTGGACGGAGGGAGTACTAATTAATGATGATAAAAAAAAAAAGAGTGCTCAATGAAAACGTGTAGCCCCTCAATCTCCAAATGAAACTGGAAGTTTCTCCCTTAGTTTACTTTTGCTTTCATAATTTTCATATTAATTGATGTTAAGTCCTAATTTTAAAAAATAACTTGAAGAAAAGATAAAACAAAAATAAAAATAAACTCTCTATCTCTCCCCCTCTCTCTATGTATATTGATACGTTAAAAGTTACAAATATAATAAAAATCTATTTTAATACTTTTTTTTATTTAATATTATTTGTAATGATTTATATTTTTGAAGTCAAACTATAAAAACTTTAACTAACATTTTAAGATATATTTTTTTTATCATATTAATATGTAAAAAATACAATTATAGTACTTTTCATATAATTTTAAAATATCTATTTTTTTGTTTAATTTTGAAAATTAATTAAATTGACTTTTAAAAAATATAACATGACAAACAATACTGGACTATGAAAAATAATATTTAATAAGAAAAATTTAACTAAGGAAGTAAGTACTAAATGATTCTAAAGGGATTAAAAGTTATAATTGTGTCGAGAAAAGGAAACGAAATAGTACAACTATTGAGTATTCGCCATGTGTGAAATAATGAAATTATCAGTGTGATTTAAGTTATGATGGATCATAGTAACAAACTACATGTCATTTATTTAGATTGTCAGTCCATAAAATAGTAATTAAATTGAGTTACTCGCAATTTAAGTGATTTGACTGTAAAAATTTATTTTTGAATATGTATCATATCCAATTGATCTCATAGTAAACTTAAATTTTATATCAAATTAAATGTATAATAACCTAAAAAATAATTTGAAAATGGTGAGTTTGACGTTTGTGTTGGGGCCTCTATTTTAGGTAGGGACCTCAGCAGAAAAATAGGTTGTGGTTGAAAGTTGAAAGTATTATTTGCCAAAAAGTACTAGTGCAATTATGAAGGATTCTGTAAGATGTTAGTACAATATTTTGTTGTCTATTTACAGAGAAAAACGTACATGTCCCCTATTTACTTCTTCAGACTGTATGTTTTTGTTTCTCTTTTTTCTCATCTCAAATAATTAGTGACGTCTCATTCAATTATGAATTACTGGTTCGTGAATAATTAAAGCTAGTGTTTGATTATAATCTTTCTATATTGAATAATATTCATTATCATTATTATTACAAATTGTTATTTTATAAATAGGTAAATTTGACACAACATTATAGTGTTTATAATGAATTATTATGTATTTATATTGATTAACTACATAATACATTATCAAATAATTATATCATGATATTTTTAAAGAAACTGCTTATAATCAATTAATGTCTATTATAATTCGTCAAATTGAAATTAGTTAAAGAAGATTTATTAGTGTGAAAAAAGAATAATAACAACAAAGGGAGATGATAAATCTCATAAATTAGCAAGGATTTACAAGCCTAAAAAGAGTTATGCATTACAAACCAATTTTATTTAATGTAGGAGATGAAAGACCTCATATATTGGCAAGGATTTACAAATTTAAAGAAAAAATTATATAAATCAAGCAAAACAAATCTAAAGTAATAGCTTATCTTTTTTTTTTTCTCTAGAATATATAAGTTTGGTGCAAGTTTGAAAATTTAAAAAGAAAACAATGGTTATAACTTGGTCCAAAAATAGGTTTGAAGTAGATCATGGGATTTGGAAACTAGTCTCTAGAAAATTACATAATTTTGATAGCCAAATATATATTTGACGATTTTTTTTTTATTTTTAAAGTTCTTTCAAAAATTTATGGCCAAACAAGTCATAATGTAATAAGAATTAATAGTATATATGTGTTCAAAATCTAAATATAAGATTAATACATGCTTGGATTGTTCTCTTTTGAGGTGAGAGTCTATCGAAAATAGTTTCTTTAATCTCATAAAAAGTAGTGATAAGACTGACGTATATCGTGTCATCTTCAGATCTTATTAGATTATCATATTAGATATGTTGTCGTTGTGTACAAATATATTTTGGAACTCATCCTCTCACATAAACGAGAACCTATAACATCTCTCATTTGTCACTAAAAATAAATGAAAATTTTACTCGTAAATATGCTTGGTGAATGTGAAAATACAAAGAATAACGACAATAGTGATGCAGAATTAGCCAACTAACTTTATTTTTTTTAAAAAAAAAAACTTGTGCTTGATTGAATTTGGCTTGTTATGTTCAGAAGTACTGTTAATTTGTCCTTTGATTGATGTGAGAAACTTTTATTTTGGGTTCTACCTGATTAAGAAATGTGAAATAGAGGTTCTAAAAGTTATTAATTGTATTTTGTGTACAAAGTAATCAACTTAAAATTTAAGCTTAAGCCAGTACATATTAGTTCATTTTAAATCAAATCCTTTCAAACTCGAGCTTTTCTAAATCAATATGTCACACGCTAATTAATTCCTACACGGACCGTTTAACTTTAGCTAAACATGATTTATTTTAAAATCTTGTTTAGAATACAATTTCAGACTGCTTAATTTGTCGTCATATTAAGCTTATTATGACAATAGTAATAAATAATTCCATCATCAAGATTATTAATTAATATGACGATTATGATTTAGACTTTTGCATCTGTCGCCTAGACAAAAGCACAAACCCTTAATTTGTTTTTTTTTTTTAAATTAATAAACGGTAATTTTTTTAATCAAAGATTATTAAAACTCTCTAACACCTAATTAGTTTTAATGATTAAATTAATAGTGAAATTTCATAATTGAAGTGTGGGGAGAGACTATCAAGCAAACCAGTCTACTAGTAATTAATTACTAATTATGAAGAAATTGAAAACAATATTTTTTTTCTAATTGTCTTTTTTCCCTCTAAATGTTATAGTAATCCTATAGAGATTTTAATGTAAGTCTCTTCTGTGTAAGAGAAGACTTTGATAAAAGAGATTCGATTTCAATAGGGACCACAAATATTTTTATTTTTTGTATAAAACAGTTAATTAAGGTGCATGATTAATTTGTGAATTGATAATAATGAACAACTAGCATTATTAGCGAACAAGTAAAAAGAAAAAGTTAGTTAAATATATAGAAATTCGTTTGTCTCAGCGATCAATTACAACATTTCATAAGGGAATCGCAGTTTCCAGCAAAGAAAGCATATTATTTCCCAAATTTCCGTCATATCATAAGGCATAGCCGCCTGAATTTTATTTTTTTAATTATATATAAAAAATATAAAAACTAATCTTAGAATTTTATTCCAGTGGATTTGTTTTTTTTTAATTAAAAAACTTCTGCTCCTTTAATCATCTATTATCATAAATTTATTATCTGACTAATTCTAAATTCATATGCATATGAACTATAAATTATAAAATATTTTTTGAAGATTTTTTTGTTTTAGAGCTCGAAATCGAGACCAATCATTTAAGAGATCTCGTCTCTCACATCCATTGATAATTCAAAGGCTTTCCTCCAAACTTGGTTCTGCTCGTTCGTCTGTATTTAGGCACAACAATAAGTTAATTTTGAAACGAGTGTTCCTTATCTATATTAAAATTTTAAAATTAAATTCACAAATTAATTATATATCATGAACTTTTGCGTAAATATACGATAATATACAAATTAAAGTGTCTTATAAGGTCAAAGTATAGGGATTAAGGATATTTTTAAAAGTAAAATAGTTTCTCTATTTTAAATAAGATAAAGGAATGAGACTGCGTACACATCGCCCTCTAGTTCACTTATATAAAATAATAATAATAAGGATATTAATGTGTTCCTTTTGTTTGGTGTCCAGCCCATTTAGGTTTGGCCCAAGTTCCTTCCATTCAAATGTCCTAAGTTCATGATTTTGTAAAATATATGTAATCAAAATGAATATATGCATATAGTTTTAGGAAAAATTAACAAATTAGTCAAAATTAATAACTTAATTAGTAAAAACCTTACTACTTTAAAAATATTAGTAAAAATGTCACAAATGTCATTATTTTGAAAAATAATATGTATCCTAATTAAATCCCTTAACCTACACATTTTCCAACTAATTTTACATATAAAAAAAGAAATTATTTTACTTACCTTTCCCATGTATATCTCATAGATTACATTACCCAACTATTCCATTGTTCACGTTTTCTCGTATCTTTCTCTTCCAAATTTATCTCAATGTAAAAAAAAATAAAGTTTTTATCTCTTCTATATCTTCTTTTCATATTCTCTTCAAACATTCAAATCCCTATTATTTTCTATCAATATTTCTCTTATCTTCTACTGTTTTATTTGTTTTTTTTAATCTTCAAACACTGGATTCACAAATTCTACTAATAAAGGTATTTCATCGTTATCTTTTTTTTTTAGATTTATTTTCTGATTTTATTGTTCTCTAAATCATTCATATTTGGTGAAAGTTGGATAATTTTTAATTAAACCTCTAAAACACTCTTCAATGGATGATTCTAAGAGAGTTACCAGAGACATTCACCTTAATCATCAGATTTCTAGTGATTTTTCATCTTTTAATCTATGTATTACTCAAGAAATAGCGGATAATGAGGATCCGCTTCTAGTGTATGTACACTGTGTAATATTTATTAGTTTGTATTTTATATTTCGTTGTTATTTTATTATTGTATTTTGGGGTCAGTTTTTGTTAATTTTGATAATGTATCATTTTTTATTCATTCCTTTATATTTTTTCACATTTGTAGATATTCAATAAAATACATTTACATGACTATGATATTTCATATTTTATTAATGAATTTTTGTTGGATTTGTATTGTATGCTATGAAAGTTTTTTATGTGTTTGTTGTATTTGTGTTATATGATTATTGTTAATGAATTCATTTTGAGTGATTTTAGATTCAGAAGTGTTTATACTAATTGTACTTTGTGTAAGCCTTGTTTGTATCCGTAAAGTAAATATACACATTGTAATGCTATTTGTATGTTTTCAAAGTAAATATATATTAGTTGTATTCAGTGTATTTTTATTGTATTCTGAATTCAGATGTGTTTATTCAGTGTATTCTTATTGTATTCACACTAAAAAAAACTTCCCAAGACATTAATAAAGTCAGGAGTAAAGGTATTAACAAAGTCAAAATTAAGTAACTAATATATGTATTCACAATTGTACTTGGATCATGTTATGAACAAAACTTTATTCAAGTAATATCGCTTACTGAATACATAACAATCATCATGTTATAAACAAAACTCCATCATAGTAATAAATAAATATTGTGTATTCACAATAGTAACTCTTTATATTATTTCATAGAAGTCCCTTAACATATACGTATACAAAATAATGATTGAAACTGTATTCATTTCAGAACAAACGCTTACAACATACATTACATTGACCATATTTGTTTTGTTAAGGAATACAATTTATTCAAATAGTCATACGTTATCCATAGTTCATACAATTTACAATCAAAACAGAATACGGACGAAAATAGAAAACGAACGAAAACAGACTACTTGTTTATAATTATACAAAACCTGAATACTACGCTTTACAATTATTTTCAATTACACTTTCAATTTTTTTCGTACTATATCAATTTCAAATATACGAAAACAGAATATGATTAACAATTATATCAATTATAAATAATTAGAAAAAGAATAAGGAAGAAACAATTATCTCGTCGAATTTGTGGAAATCTTGAAAATCAAAAGTTGAGAGAATTCATCAGATTTTGAGAGTGTCGATTGATTTTTTGAATTTTTGAATTTTTTGTAACTGATGAGAGTTTTAAGCAATACTTCCATCTTTAGTTTTTTTCTCTCCCCTTAATTTCTCCTTTCAGTTTTAAATATTTGTATTCTTTCAATTTAAACAATTAAAAAATAAATTAAAAAGATACATAATAAACTAAAATTGTGACATTTTTACTAAATAATGAAAGTATTGACAATGAATCTTCTTAAATAACAAAATAATGACATTTTGAAAAATTTCCCCTTTTATACAAACAAATATGACATGGTAAAGCAAAAGTAAATGTCCATTGATTTTATATGTGAAACTGTCTAACTCAACTATATTAATTTCAATATGTCATACTCTTAAGCTTAGTGTAGTAAAGTTTCTTTAGAAAGGCATCTCATTACACATATTCTATCAAAAAAATGTTTATTTTCCTAAGTCACTCATTATGACTTGATTTTTCTATTACAAATGAAGTTTAATTAAATTTGACAACAAATATAGAAGAAAAGAAAAATGTTAACTTGACAAAATAAATGGAATATCAAAAAATTGTTTATTTTCCTAACTCACTCATTATGACTTGATTTTTCCATTACAAATGAGGTTTAATTAAATTTTACAACAAATATAGAAGAAAAGAAAAATGTTAACTTGACAAAATAAATGGAATTTCTAAAGAAACTCAGAAAAGCGTAAATGAATATGATAAATACGATAGAAATGAGTAAGTATATATTATTTGATAAAAATGACCCATAACTTTATTCTAAAAATGTCTACCTATTTATATTTACATTCTATGAGAAATACAAAAAACTCAAAAAATGATTGTACAAGCTTTCTAATAATTAGTCTATACAAAAGCTAAGAAAACAAATGTACAATTTCTTCCATACAATAACACAAAACATAACAGGAACAATTTTTCTCGATTTGCTATTAATATTGAATCGTTTAACCAAAAAAAAAGAAGATAAAAGGAATATGTTATATCCATACAAACTCTAAATAAGAGGGATGTACCGAGCCATTATCCTATAAAAATTTCAAATAAGAGAGAATTTATTATTTATAAGTTTTAATTTTAATATTTTATAACATTGTTAGTTTTTAACGTTGTGGTTTTTTTCTCTTTTTTATCGTAAGAGTAATGTTTGAAATTTCGAATGTATCTTTAATTTGAACCTGATAACTTTGTTCCATCTCAATTCTTAACCAAAACTAATTTGAAAATTAACTACACTTAAGCTCTATAGCAATGAGTAAATATATAAAGTTTAGCCGATTCGAGGTTAACGTCAAATCACGGAGGGATATCCTTTAACATTTAGTATACATTTATCACCTAACCATGACTATTTACATGTACAATTTTACTGTTTTAATATTTACCAAAGGTTATAAGAACTTAAGTTAGATTCTGAAATTTCTAATTGTAAACCAAATTTTGAATTCATGTAGATACAACAAACTTACTCAAGAAAGTATAATGGTTATTAGAGTTAATATCCCCCAATGGCAACTTAACTATGAGGTTTTATCACGTAAAGTCACTCCACTTTTATTTTTGTCTAAAAATCTCTCAATTTTTATTTTTAAAAAGTCATTCCAATTATAAATATTTCACTTACTAAACTTTGATTTTAACTTCAAAAGTCACTCAACTATAAATATTTTACTTACAAAATCACTCATTCTATTTAATTATTTTTCCACCAAAATTTGTTTATATGAAATTTTTATTTAAAATCAAATTTTCAAAAATAAAATAATATACTTTTAAACCATTTAAAGTCATTGATTGATTTTAATACTTACCGGATGAAAAACACTACTAAATAGCGTATTTGATTATTAGGTAATTTTATTTAAATTAAACGTAATATTTTCTAGTAATCAATTTCTTAAAATGGAAACAACTGCAAACATATGGTAAAAAATTTAAAAGAGGTTTAAATGGATAATTTTTTCAATTGTAAACATTTTAAAAGAGGTTTGGTATTTTATTTTATTTTTCAGAATTTGATTTTAAATAAAATTTTCATACAAATAAATTTTAATGAAAAAAATAATTGAATAGATTGACTGAATTTGTGACTAAAACATTTAAAATTAACTAATTAAGTAACTTTTGAAATAAAAATCAAAGTTGAGTTACTTTTGGAGTAAAAAATAAAGTTAAGTGACTTATGAATTGTTGGTATGCCAGATATAAACTGTCAATGTCTTCTACATCATAAATAATTTTCCTAAATGTTTTCTTGGCATTAAAATTTGTATTAATAAGGTATTGTCACAATAGTTACGTAGTGTTTATATTTATATAATAATTAATACATGCATGGTTAATGTTTTAGGCGTAATAGAAGGCATATACAAGACAATTTTATGGGGCTTGCGACTTTCAATTGCATTTGATTCCTCCATAGTTAGCAGCACTCAACTAGAAATTAGCTTCAAGCCACACAATGGCTGCAACTTAGCATGAACTAATAACTACAACAGTTAAAAGTAGCTGAAAATGAAACAAAACACATTGTTGGGCAAGTATGAACTACTAGCTCTTCATTGAGTTGATTTGTTTTACAATCCAATAAATTTGGGATACATAAATAATATGGTAAATGAAAAGCTCTTACACTATTAAGGGACACATGTGGATTTTTACTGAACTAAACTTGGTAGGAGATAAATCACTTTACTTTATTGTCTACAGTGAACTTTGTTACACTGGAAAACATCTTAAGCTAATTGGGAAGGGTATATGACTATCAAGATGATAACATATTTCTGCTAAGTTTGAAGCAGGAAAAGAATTTGATTATATGGCTCACTTAAAGACCAGGTTGTGACATGTTCTGTCACATGGATATGCACAGTCAATCGACTTCACACCGCTACGATCAAAGTACCAATCTCCAACTGCAAGTGCAATCGGCTGCATATGGTTCCAAGTTCAAGTTGTTATGATATGCTAATACAGATGTGTATATATGAATCTTTAATATAACGAAAAGAACAGAAAATAAAGAGAGAAAGGAAGCACCTTGTTATTAATAGTTGGGGAATTATCAGAGAACCATGTATCTTGCCTCTCAGATTGGCAGTGGGCAAAGCATGAGTTTATAAACAAACCGTTTTGTCTTGAAGCAGCAAATCTTTTAACTGTATTAAGCATATGAATCCTAAAACCTGTTCGATGTGTAGTTAGCAACAGTGAGTTCCTGATCTCCAAATATTTGAAAAATGGTTTAACACATTGAGTAAGGCATACCTTGCAAAAATTGAATTTGAGAAGGAGAACATCTTTCATTGTTGAGTGTACAGTCATGCCATAAGCCGTGAGGATCAGCTGTATGAGGAGCTAAGCTTTCCTGAAGCTGTATAAATGAAAAAGAAAGAATTTCCATCACTATAAGGACAGTCCGAGAACAACTGCAGTGTATCAAACAGGAATTAAAAAACCTCGAAACTAGTTTTCATATAGAAGAGCAGCGAAAATAGATAGAGTTAATAACTTACCTGCCAGGAATCATAGGCAGCATTCAGTAGAAAAAGAGGAGTCCTGATGTTGTTGATCAAATTCTGAGGAAAGAAGCACTGGAAAGGAAAAAAGACAACTTTTATTCAGTAAAAAAGGAAGAAGCTTTCCAGATGTTAAGAGAAAATTACTAATAAGGGACTTACCGAAGTTGCATCAAGGTGGTTGGTGCAAGTTCTTGGTAGCGTATTCTGAAGACCCTGTTCCAAAAAATGCATATGTCAGCTGCACATAAGAGTTCTCTTCTAACAGATATCTTTCATTTAATGATCCATTTAAGGTATAAAAGATATATTATTGTCGTGGAACAAATAAAATTCCTTTTCAGGAATGACATTTGACTACATTTTATCCATCTTCTCTAACAAACAAATGCTTCAGATGTTTACAGCATTCCATAATTGAAACCAGCCAAGTTGACAACGTGCAGAAATTGACAAATAACGAACATGATGTTGGCTCATTACCTGCGTCTTAACCACACCCCCAAAAAAATCTCTGATGGCATGTCCTCCAGATACATCATTTCTGTAAAAAAAGGTCATTATATCAATTCACTAATTAGCAAAAGAGTCAAAGTGCAGGCAGAATTTTAGTTCAAAAAGTACTTGAAGGATTTATAGAATAGGAAATTACGCGTCCATAAATAATCCAGCATCACTCAGGCACTTCACTTTAGTATGTGGGAGTGAATAGCTGAAATCATCGCAATGCATTATTGAAGCTAGACCACCAGCAGAACATCCAGAGAGAAGAGCCTAAAAAACAGAATCTGAAATCACAGCACGAACGACAAAAGCAAATGAGATGAGAGGTGCGAATTGTGATTCTTTCTACCTGCTTGGCGTATCGCATTCCTTTTGACATTAACTCCTCCATTGCAGCTTGATATATGCGCTTGCCTCTATATTGCAACCCTGCAGCCTGGAGAGAAATGAATCAAGTCAAACACAACTATTGCGGACAAACAGATAGCTAACATCTCTTCCTTGAAACCATATAATGCATTCATTACATGCGGTCAAATCTCCTAATAACTCCACATGAAAATGCCTCTCATTCTTTCTCAGTTTTAAATTTGTACTTACTACACAAAAAAATGATATTAAGCAGCAACGAATTAACGAAAATAGCTTAATTGTTGCTAAATATGTTCTTTTAGTGGCAATTAGCTCTATTTATAAATGTCCGTGAAGCCTATAATGCCAATTAACTCATACCGGTAAAGACTTTAGCACTCTTTGTTAATGTGCAAATTTATTACCGCTAAAAGCTATTTTTGTTGTAGTGAATGTATGGGGGCAACAACTTCTGGTGATTAGCCTACTTAGGTGAACTGTATTGGAATCATCATGTTATAAGGTAAAGCAAAAATAAGGAAATTGTGAGATTTCATCATTAAGGGCCACTGTACTGCAGATGACCACGATCGAGCAGACGCATATTTCTTTAGTCTCTTAAATTTTCTAAGCATAGGATTAGTCAGATGATATACCAGGATCTACAACGAGGATGTTAACAAAATTGAACAGGATCTCTATTTTAAGATTATTTTCATACTTCAACCAGGACTTGTAAATGGTCCAGAAAGTTTAACATTGTAATCTGAAGCATCACAATGGGAAGGCCTAAAGTAGAAACATGTACCACCTTGACGAAAGGCTTCAACTCTTTCACTTTCACAGAGGAACCATGTAGTAAGGGAAAAGTTACGAAGGAATATAAAAAAGTTCATGGACATTCATTTCAATTCCGGTTAAAAAGAAAAAAGGGAGCCAGCCAAAAGACTACTATCTCTTTTCCTAACCTCAGGAAAATGAAGTGTATTACTTTAACGTCATTTTCCTCCACTGACTCTCCAAATCAAAAAGGGAAGGGGAATAAAATTACAAGAACATGAAGGATGTGAAGAAGCAAAAAGATAAAGTAAGCCAAATATCAAAAAGTGCACAAGCACAACAGTGTGGAGCCATCATGATGGTTGCAAATTGAGAAAGTAACATGTTACAGCTTTTATTATATTTTCCACTAATTTACTTTTTCGGAACAATAGCACATTTGCTTGATAAGTGAAAACTAAAAGGAGAAATGGGCAAATGATCTGACAAACCTTATCTTCACTATCCCCGGTAAATGAGGCACCATCACAGTAGCGAACTTTTACTCTATTCCAGTTATAAAAATCTGCAAACAGAAAAAAGTAAGGAAATCTCCGCAATATGCTTAAACTCGTAGAAGAAATGGTTGTCATATCATCAACTAAAAGGACCTGGATTTTCTTCGGCCCTGTTACTCAAAATCCCAACAAAAGGAATCTGTTTTTCCATGTAATTTGATGATCCTCGTCTTGTTTTTTTGCGATAAACACAACTTCTAACACTGTTGCACCATCCTCCACCCTGCCACAAGAAGACACTCAGTTTATAATCTGAAGCAATTCTAACAATAGCAAGATGCAAACTTTTCTTCAAAAGCTTCACGCCCATAATTCCGTTCCCAACACATTTGAAAAGCATGCATACCAGAGAGAGGGGAAAAAAAAGTCAAATTCCACAATCATGTTAAAAAGCAAGCCATAAGTACCTAACATAAACATCAAATACAACTTGTCTCCAATATCTATTTAAACAACAGAACAGAACCACTCTGCTACGGACAAGAACAAGTAAATATACAAAATTAGGAAAAGGAAAAGAAATTAACAAACATCACAAAAAACAGAAACTCAACAAGTAAAAATGGTTACTAAATATATACAAACAATTCAAAAAGTTGACTGCTGAGACAATTAAAATAGGCAACATCAAAAGATTAGTCCTAAAAATGTTTAAGTTAATTGGCATACCTCCAATTGAATAAGCCAACTGTTTGCCCCAGACCCATAACCTCTATGGATATGGTAACCTGGTAGTGTTCCATCCAGACACACTGTAGAAAAAAGTTCAAACAAAACAACTTAATCACTTTTTCAGAAATAATTTTTTAATTGCAAAACCTTATTAAGGCCCACTAATAATTACATCTGATCTAAGCTAATTAGCCAGAGATAGAGAATTAAGCAAATCTCTTCATCAACCACTTGGCCTTATCATTCTCACACAGATCACAAATAAAACATATTACAAGTTGTTGTCAATTTTGGCTAATTCTGTAAGCAACTTGTTACAATTTGTTGACAAGAGTCAATTATGAGTGGACTAGATTAATTAGTTTTTTTATTTAGATGTTCAATAACAACACTAAAAATAACTCTCCTAGAAGTTCACATTTAGTGACAGAATAAGTAAAAACAATGTTCACACTAGTAACAGAAACAAAATAATGAAGGACAAAAATTAAAGAATAGGTCAAAGAAATATCAAATCACCCCTTATAGAAAATTGCAGATGCTTAATACTACCAATATATAATATAAATTGACAAAAGGGGCAAGTCAGATGCTAAACACTCTCCCACTTCCAACTCAATAAATTTAAGATTGTGAATAAAAAAATAATATATAAATTAGAAGCAAGAAAATCTAATGCAAGATCTCTACTGGGTTGTTGCAAAATCATCAAAATATAAGAAACTAAAATAGAAAATACAGAAAACATCTTTTGAAAAATAGAAAAAGAAGATTTTAACAATGTAGCTAACCAGCTCCTCTAGCACCAGCACCATGGATGATTGTAAGACCAATCATAAGTGGAGGAGGAGCAGCAGCAGAAGCTCCATACACACTTTCCAAGAATGCCCCTTCAGTTTTATTGTAAAAAAATTCTTCAAATTCATAAGAATCAACTAATTTTGTTAGCACAAAAAAGACACCCAAAAACCACATCAATAGCTTCGCCATAGCTCTCTCTTTTTCTCTTTCTGGGTGTGGCCACACAAATCTTGGGGAAGAGAGAAACCAAGGAGTATTGATGGAGTTTTTGTAAATTTAAAGTTTTTTTTTTTTAATTGGTGTAATGAAGCTTTATGAGAATAATAACACGGAAAACACGAACTAATGTGTAAGTAACAATTTTGTCCCTCGGACAGAGATTTTCATGAAACGGTGTTTTAAAGGAAATGGGGTGGGGGTAGGGGGGAAGGGGCGGTAAATTCAAGAATGCAAATTTAGAATATTCAAAATGTGAATTTCAAATGTAGAATGAAAAAAATAATTTATTCTTTCAATTAATATATCAAAAGAGAAACGTATAAACAAATATGAGAAGCAAAATGAAACAGTGAGAGTGATTATGTTCACTTTATTAAAAAATACATAATTTACTAGATGGGTAGACTGGTTTTTTCTTCTTCAATACAGTGACATTTAGGATAGTACCCCTCTATTTCAAAATAAATATTTTTTAGGCGTGATCAGTGATATATGAATATCCCTTAAAAATATTAATTATCAATATTATTTTTCTGTTTTTTCTCAAAAATTTCTTAAAGCTAAAATTACAAGTCAATAAAACCACTATTAAAGGAAGGAATAATAATGAAAAAAATAATTAATACATTTTTGGACTTGGAAAATGTCAGATATTTGTTTATTTTAAAATGAATGGAGTAGGACAATTATTAATGTGAATTTTAAATATTTAAAGTAATCATTGTTTTAAAAAAAAATTGAAGTTTAAGTGACTGATAATTTAGAGGAAGTATATTTTTTGAAGTTAATATAACACAACATGCACTTAAAGATTTCACTAAAGTGGCAATTAAATTAAAATTAAAAAAAAGATATGCAAAGTTAATTTGGATACCAAAAGTAGTGAGATAGGCACACGCATAGAATCTTAACAAAAGTATGGCAATTACAAGAATGACTGCAATGTGCATATTGTTGTGATCGACAAAATTTTGGGTGACACTTTCCCACAAGACCTTCTTTGGGTCAGCTGATTAACTAAAATAATTAAGATTGTTGATTCAATATAAAACAAGATTTATCAAATCTGTAGAAATTAAAAAGAAAATTAATAACAAGAACAAAAGCACTTAATAGACTTCCTAAAATTTAGGGTGAAAATGTTTGGATAGAGTCGTCGAGAGCATATCCAAGGAGTTTTTTCTAAAAAGATTTGGACATAGATCTCTTGCTTTGTTTTTGACAAAATGAAATCAAATCTTATTAAATATTTATATCTTCTTTGTATTACTCATATACATTCTATGAATTTTATTTTGCAACAGAAACTATTTTAAGAAAAGATCAAATCGGAACCTTATACTAGAGCTTATTTATAGTAGTGCTATATTTGTAAAAATAAATAAATAAATATAAAAGTGTGACCTCATGCGTAAAATATCATATAATTTAGATATATGAAGATGAGTGGGTATACCTCTTTCTAAATTATTATTGATAGAATTGTTGGCTCCAAAATTTTCAAAGTCAGTCACATTGGAAAATCTTAACCTTTTAGGAGTGCAATTTTTTTATATAATTAAATCAAATATGTAGATTGAAACTATTAGTGTTTAGATAATATGACATATAATCAATGGATTCAATCTATCTCAAGGCTTTTGAAAAAAATTGGATCTATAATTTCGAAAAAAAATATTAGTTTAATGATAAAAATATAAATGTTGAATTGATTAAAATTATGTTTTACATTCACCTTTTAATAATAATACACTCACACTCTTCAAATTTTAAATACGTCTCCGATTATAAAATTAATTACTAACAAATTTTAATACATAAATAACTAATTAATCAATCATCTTTTATTTTTTCTCTATAGATGAAAATAAATCAATTTGCAATTGTATAATGGTGGATGTCCAATAAATTTATATATAGTTAGCACAGTTTAGTATACATCTACTAGTATTTTAAGAAAGTTGATTCAAACAATACCTCACAAAAGAATGTTGGTCATTATATATATATATTTAAACATTTTAAATTGTCTCTTTAGTGTAATTAAATTACGATATACGTAACGTCAAATTGAATTGATTAGTTTTAATCAACTACAATTACACTATTATTAATAATAGAGACCTTAAAACATTTAATAAGTATTAAATTTGTATGTGATAAATAAAGATAGATCATCTAAATATTTTCCAAGCCAAACAGTCCCCAACAACAGTACATGGAAACCAGTGAGCGCGTGTTCTCCACTAATCCTACGGTGATAGTTGAAGACAGCTATTTTCTTGGATTGAAGGCTTGATCAAATCAGGACCGTTGAATATTTAATAAAAGTGGTCCCATGACGGTGTTTATTTGTTCTTATTATTATACCATATATTATATTACTATTACTATATTATATGGTCTAATGTGCGGTGACCCTGTTCTACGCAGACCGCTGATCGCGCCAAATTCATCAATTTTTCAATCTTCCTTCTTTCTTTTCTGTTAAATTATTACTTTCTTTGTTTGAATTGTGAATTGTGAATTGTGATATTACGCTATTTAAGATTTAATTAAATTATATTAATTTAATATTTTAGATTAAAAAATATATAATTAAAAATTATACAAAATTTACTACATTTTAAATTTATTTGACACATATTAAAATTTATTTAAGTCTGACTGTAATTTGAAATACAATTTTTACTTTATAAAAATAAAATATATGTATATATTTATGGAAAAATTATATAAATATATTTTAAATATTTAAAAATTACAACAAAAAATAAATTTATTTAAATTTCAAAATTCAAAAATTATCACGTAAATAAGCACCGGAAAAATAATATTTTTTCTTTTAATTTCTAAGGGGTAAAGTGCATGGCATGCGTCAGAAGTCAACGCATTTACGCATCAGTCAATATCATGACCATTGTCTTGTTGCCTTGGCCAAAAAATAATAATAATAAAATTATAGTTCAAAAAAACACTTGAGACGAGAAGGAATAGAAATTTATCTAGTCTCGAATTTTCATGGCACACAGCGTATCTACAGTGGGTTACTGTGCATTATATCGTTTTAAAAGTATTTGCGTACGGAACTAATAAAAGCTCATATAACATGGGTATTTAACGTTATTTTAATAAAATATTTCTTTTGTCTTAAATTATTTGTTAAATTTTTCTTTAAAATATGTTGTCCTGTTTCTTTTTTTTATACATTCATTTAAGATTAAATTAAATTATATTAATTTAATATTTTAAATTTTAAATTCAGATATTAAAAACAATACAAAAAATACTATAAGATATAATTCTTTCTCATATTAATATAAAATATATATATTTAAAAATATTGATGAATGTTCAGATATTACCTTGGTCAAAATATAACTAGCTAATTATATTACATTTCTCCGTAAGTTTCTTATTCCTTTTTTGGCGATAAACTAATACTTATTCAATTATTCTTCTCTTCTTTTATTTTATTTTCTGTTCAGCAAATGGAAATCTCAAAACACACAGAATTGAATACTATAGTTTTTCAAATACTAAAATAAAAAATAAAAAAATTGTCAATTACTTTAAGAAAAAACCAAGACCGCAGGACCTATTATCCTTGCACTATTTAATAACGTATTTTAAAAATATATAAGTGATCAGCTGAATAAGTTACTATTTTTAATGATGTTATATACATGATGGTTACGTGGATACATATATATATCTTTAAATTAAGCTATTAAATAGTGTAGAGGATAATAGGTCTTACCAAAGTTTTGAAATTGTTACAATAATTCCGGTCAAAATTTAAATATATTTCGAATATTTTAAAAAAAAAACAAAAAATTATATGGATTTAGAAGTAGGTGATCCAAACTGTGAATTAGAAAAATTGTAAGAAAATTGAATAAGACAATAATAATCCGTGTGAATTTATTTGTTTAATAATCACACCATGCAATAAGATGGCCAGCTATACTAGTGGAACATGGAAATTAAGATAGGTACACATCTAAGGTCTAAGATATGGGTGTTTTTTGTATCAAAAGTTTTAGACAAATGATTCTCTCCAATGTGGGCTTTACCTTCCATCTGCCTAATTTTTAATCTAATCTTAAAACATCACATTAATTGTCAGAAGCTCAACATGGAAATATATTCAATATTTTAACGAAAACGAGTTGTAATTTCATGATAGAAAAATAGATTAACAAGTATAGAATTTGAGATTCATACGCAACATAACTCTATGTTTGCGTGTTGCATTTGAGTTTGCAACTCTACGCATCATGAATAATTGGAGTTTTGATATTTAATCGAATGAGACACGAGATGTGATAAGTAAAGTTTATATTTTTTCCTTATAAAAAATATAACATATATAGCAATATAACATCATAGTTTGTTTAACGTTATTCCTTGTGACTTTAAAAACACGTCCCTTGCGAGCAATAGCGAATTCAAGATTGTCATTACGGGATGTCTATGGCTGTTGTAAAAATATAATTATGAGGTATTGATGGTTGTAGTAAAAAAACATAATGCTACTAGGACTAGAACACAACTTCAAAGAGTACTTTCCACAACACTTAACCACTGCAGTTATGAGTCTTTAACTTGTATCAACATGCGTTAATGCTTGTATATATATTTATTATATCAAAAGTTGATATTTATATGAAATTTTTTGACGAAGGTGTATTGTTTTTTTTATATGGGTGGGTCCGCCCCTGCTTGCGTGACGTGCGTGGATACATTAGAACCGCTGGGCCGATCCCTTCAATTTTAGATTGATGATGATTATATCATCCTCTCCTATGAGGCAATGTTTATCTGATCAATTGTAAATTATCCAAATATATTTTTGAATTATAATTTTAAAAAAAATTAATACACGAATAATTTGAAATCAATCTTTTTCAATATATTGTAAACCAAACATGTCACTTTAAAACTTTGCTTAAATGCAGTTAACCCCCTAGTATATATGGATTGCATGTTTCCTATTTTAAAACAAAGGGTAAATATGAGTAGTTATTTTGGGAGTAGTCGTGCCGACAAATGAAATTTCTCTTCTCATAACTCCTTTTGGTATAAGGGGTCTACTATAGGGACTCATCACAAACCCTTTTTGGTGACTTTTTCCACTATTCAGTATTTAATTTAATTCAGGATTCATAATACAAAATATTCTCCTTTTTATAAACCCTACAAACTTTTGAGCTGTGTAACACCTTTATTCCAATTTCTACCCCCTTAATAATGAATCTCTTAATTATCACGCTAATGGCGGAAATTAATCCAACATAAGAGGAATTTACCCTGATGAGAGTGAATTTATTGTCGAATTATATTTTGTAATTAAATATATTGTATCAAACGTACATTCTTATACAGTAATAAATTGTGCAGGATGATATGAGAGAGGCAAATATAATATAATGCTCTGCATCATTTATTTTTGGGGCAAAGAACGAGAATTCATGAATAAGTCAACAAATTTCACAATTGTAATAATAGGCATGACAGCATAAAGCGGAATACTAATATTTATGAAATAATCTACACATGCATGATGCTTGTGACGTTTGAATCTAAAC
>JAJJBR010002336.1:30900-58208 GCA_022817965.1 Solanum lycopersicoides
ATTTAACTTCTTTATTCATTTGACTCCATGAAAATACCAATTTAATTTGTTTTTATTCTATTAAAAATGTTCACATTATATTATTATCCTCTGCTTGCTGCTTCTGAATTTCATTAGCTTCCTCAGTGGCATTGATGATTCATCAATTGTAGGCATCGCATTTGCACTTTCACTGGGCTCAGCAATGGCACCTCCACTCACTGACCACTGATTGGACACGCTGATGATCACCTACATTGGGCTTGGGCTCCACAATCTCATCTGTTTTGTATTTATACCAAGAGGCCCAATACAGGTAGTTCAGAAAGTTAAGCCCACTAAGAATTGCCAAGAACCAATAGAAAAGGTGCACAATTATTCTGATCCAAATCTAAGCCCACTAACATCCTCTTTTGCTTGGTGCTCTCTTTTTTAGTCACTGAATTGATAATGTCAACAAGTACACTACTCAAGAACAAGCCCAAAGGCAAATTAGAAATCACATGTAAATGAAGTGGATAAAGACCTCATTCCAACAGGTGCTTCTTTGTAGAAAAATTCAAGTAAGCCCACTAAGGTAAACATGTCCGCTATACCAAAATAGAATATTGAAACCCAAGCCAAGCTAGATGAATAGGGTGCAATGGATCTTTCAATGAATGGTGCTTTCTTTTGATCTCAACTAAGGCAGCAACAGCCATGGACACGATCGATAGGACTAGCCCGACCCCAACGCGTTGGAGTTGAGTGATCCCGGAGGGGTGTTTGGTGATTTTTCGAGCAAAGGGGACGAAAACCATGTCATAAATTGGAATGAGAATACACATGAAGATTAGTGGGATCGCGGGTACTGAGGGTGCTGGTACCTCGAATTTTTTAATGAAACGGTTCATTCGATAGCCTTGTGCTACGGAGAATGTTTGGAGTTGGGCCATACATGTGTTCATTATAATGGTACTAGCTATGATAGGTAACATTCTTGTTAATACTTTAACTTCTTCAACTTGTGTCACAGTGCAAACTGTCCATGGTGTAGGCTCACCTGTTTTAGGATGGATTGCAGCTTTGTCTAAACACCTGATTCACAATATAGCAAAAGTTACTATATTTTCAATAACTAGACAGCGCTAAGAAAATGCAAATATTTTTGGGATGACCTGATTATGTAAATTATTTATACTGACGACGCGTAAAATTTACTTGTACCGGATACACCAATTCAATACATACATGTCATGTGTTTAAATTTATAGTTCATTTTATTTAACTTAATTAATTAACATGTGGTTTACTTTATTAAATCACATAATAATAAAAATTGTATTAGTTTGATGTGAACACCCGATGCGGTTAAATTTTTTCCACTGACAACTGTTCTATATTGTGGATTCCCTTTTTCATCATCCCTCTTGCTTTTATTTCGTTAAATTTTAAACTCAGTGTGATTTTATTTATGAAAAATAATTAAGAATCAATAAGAATAACATCACCTGAATTGTTTAGTATGTGCAAGTTTTGGCTGTGATGAGTCTGATTCTTTCTCATTAATCTCATACAGCTCCTCACTGTTTTGTGGTAATTGCAGCTTTCCATTATTTATTGCTACAATAATTACCTGGAAAATTAAAAAAAATCAATTTATTTTTATTTGAAATAGCATAAACACAAAGAAGAAAGAGGAGAATAAAATAATTAACCTGGAAAATTCTAGTAAGTGGACTGCCAGCAGGTTGTTGAAGTCGAAAAAAGGGCTTTCCAAAGGCAAAGAAAATAAAACCAAGTGTAACAGAAACCAAACTTATAAGAAAACCTTTCCACCAAGCATTAACTGTACTAACATAGACAACAAATGTGACCCCAAATGCACCACCAATCACAGAACTAAACATGAGGAAATTGAAATATCTTCCAAGAGCTTTAGCCTCCTTTGGATCCTTTTGATCAAATTGGTCAGCACCCAATGCTGGTAATGCTCCTTTAACCGCACCACCACCCAATGCAAAACAACAAAGTGATGCATAGAAGAATATAGCTTTTTTTCCTGATATGCAATTTGGTTCCAAACATATTGGCTGTAAACTCTTATAATGAGCTTGAATTGTTATCAATGCAAACGCCTACAATAATCACCATAAATTCATCACTTCTTCGTAAAAATAACTTTTGTCTTACTAATTTTGAGAGAACTTACTATAATTTCAAAGGGTCCAAAAATGAGGATAGTGTGGAATCTGTTGATGTAAGTATCAGAAATGAAGCCACCAAGAATGGATAGCAAGAATGTTGAGCCCATCAAATTGGTCAGAGTATTCGCTGATCCACTCAGATCAAAACCCATCACAAAACTGAAGTACAAACCAAAACTCACCATAACTGCCACAAAACCCATGTTCTCCAATCCCAACAAACCTACAAATTAATTTCACAAAAATTCAAACACCAAATAGTACAACAACATATCCAGTGAAATTTCACAAGTGAGATATGGAGAGGGTAAAATGGACGCAGACCTTACCACTAGGATTGTTCATGGTTATGGTTAAAAAATCAAATCGAACCGCAATCCGAATCAAACCAATTAAAAAAACTGATAGTTGATTTGATTTGATTAGGTTTGATTTTTAAATTTTGAAAACCGATACTATTTGGTTTGAGTTTGGTTTTACTAAAAGAACAACTGCAAAAACAACCAAATCGAACGGATAAATTAGATATATATATATTTTATAATTATTTATATATTATTTATAAATATTTAGTTAAATTTTAAGTAATTTTAAGTCTTTTAACTTTACAATTTTCTCAAGTCTAACGCTTAAATTTTAGCCCAATTACAATCCTAAATCCAATTTCATCAAAATTTATTACCTACCATACCTTTTATAAGATAGTCACAAACTTTCTCTTAATTTAATAACTTTTTTCGTGTAATAATAACTTTATTATTGCTTAATTGCTTAATTGAACCAACAATAATTTTTTTGTGAATTGTTCATGTACTAGATGTTTTTTATATCAAGGTAGTATGTCCTCAAAAATTTATTACTTTCAAATCAAAAAATCAGAAAAATTGAACTAAATCGTCAATAACCAAATCGATGGTAATTTTTTTCATTTGATTTGGTTTAATTTTAGAAATTTAAAAAAACGACTAAATTAATTTGATTTTGATTTTAACTAACAACCGATCCAAACCGAACTACGAACATACCTACTTACCACTACTTCAATTCTAATGGAGGTATAGTGGTTGTTTCGGAAACACCAAATACATGATTACTTATTAATGAACAAGTTCATATATATATATATAGCTTAGCTAAAACTTGAAAATTCCTTACCAAAGATAAAGGAGGTAGCTCTAAATCCACCTTTTCTTTGAACTTTCAATGAACTCACAGAATTGTACTCTGTGATTTTACCCTCCTCCTAATTAATAACACACAAAAGAAATTAATTAGCATAATTATTTTATGTTGCCTTTTTTTTTTTAATCAATTAATCAATAACTTAATTACCATGACTGCAGAGAGTTGAGAAGATTGCCAATAAAGGCGGCCAAAGTATTTATTTTGAGACTTTGGTTTTGATAGATGAAGAATTAAGAGGTTATATAATGCGAAGAATATATAAAGCATCAAAAGAGGAACGTTGCATGTAACGTTAGCGGCATAAAATTTATCGATTTCCTGTTGGTGTCATTTTCATTCTCTTTCTCATTGTTCATCAATAAGAAGATGTGTCTGTCTGGCACCTAAGTCACTTTGACAAGTGACACAATGGCCATTAATAAATTATACTAAGTACATATGGGTATTTTTATTAACTTATTACTCCTCATTTCAGCCAAATAATTCTTGTTTCCTCAGTTGAAATATCATATCTTTATCTTTCTTTCTCTCTTTTTTTTGGGTGTGATTTAGGGCTTGGATTGTGGCTACAAAAATCAGCTCTTCTACTATGCTAGAAGTGGCTGGAGAAAGTTGGGCAGAGGCGGAGCTCCGAGCTAGAAGGTTACCTGTGGGTTAGCTAAATTCAAATGTTTTAATCCAAACTTTATATGTTAAGAATATATACAAAAATTGAATTTAGAACTCAGTTACTAACACATATTGATATATGTTTAACATATAATTTAAAATTTATAAAGTTTAAATTCTTGCTCCGCCGCTGTACTCAGTCGGGAGGTAGGCAAATCATCTCTAAGGTCATGTTCCATTTTAACCAAGCTCTCTTTGCCTTAACATCAATCTGGATTAAATAATTCTTTTTGCTTGTTTAACCAATTGCAGGCAGAACAGATAATAAATAGTAGTTGAATAGATTTGTACATTTATTATTTTTGTCTCTATTTTAAGAAGGGAAAAGGGTTAAAAATGCCCTTAACGTATTTTAAATTATTCAAAAATGTCCTCCTTCCATCTTTTGATTTAAAAATGCCCTCAACGTTTTTTTAAGGTTTAAAATTGACCTTTTTTAACACCCGTTTGACATGGCAAATGCTGAGTCATTAAATTAGACAAATGCTTCATTTTATTGGTCCACCTATTTTTTTTGGGAAAAGGGTTAAAAATGTCCTTAACGTATTTTAAATTGTTCAAAAATGCCCTCCTTCCACCTTTTGATTTAAAAATGCTCTCAACATTTTTTTAAGGTTTAAAATTGACCTTTCTTAACACCCGTTTGACATGGCAAATGCTGACATGGATTTTCTTTACCCATTTCAAATATATGACCCATTTAGTTTAAAAACCCATTTCAAAAAATTTGACCCGATAGCTGATCATTTTTTGGTCTTCTTTTTTTCATTAGTTCTAGGTCTCTTCTTTCTTTTCATTCAATTTGTATGTCCTCCGTTCTCTAGGTAATTGCGGGGAAAAAAAATGGAAGAACTAGATCAAGATTTGTCAAGTTGATGTTTTGCACATGGCTGCAAACCTAAAGGCTGACACAACAAAGCCCAACATTAAGCAATCACAACCTCATTAAACACGAACAAAAAATTCAGTTGTAAGATTCTATACCTTCTTAATTTCAATCATGTTCAACCTATCATTAGTTCAGATTGCAAACGACATCCACAACCATGGATCCAAAGAATTTCTTCTCCCCTCCAATGAGCTTTGATGACAGAGTTGTAGCAGCACACTTTGCAAGCAGACTTTTCTTCTCCTCCAAAATTTTTTCCTTTCCAAACTTTTTATGCTAACATCCAATTCTTTTACTTTCTCGACTGCCTACATAATCAATATCAATTAGAAGCGGTTCGATAACTACGAATAAGATTTTGAGGGTGGACACCCTCTTCGACAAAATGGCTTGGCTTCTTTTAAAAATTCTCCTGCAAGTGTAGTGATTCCATTTGCCAACTTGGTGTGAAGGACAACAAGACACAAAGAAGGTTAATGTGAAAATGGGTTTGTGGGTGGGTTTGAGTTTTTGTAGCATAGATGGGTCGGGTCGTTGGGATGGATTTTTTAAAAAAAATAGGTGGACCAATAAAATGAAGTCATTTGTCTAATTTAATGACTCAGCATTTGCCATGTCAAACGGGTGTTAAAAAGGGCAATTTTAAACCTAAAACGTTGAGGGCATTTTTAAATCAAAAGGTGGAAGGAGGACATTTTTGAACAATTTAAAATAAGGGCATTTTTAACCCTTTTCCCAAAAAAAATAGGTGGACCAATAAAATGAAGCCATTTGTCTAATTTAATGACTCAGCATTTGCCATGTCAAACGGGTGTTAAAAAAGAGCAATTTTAAACCTTAAAAAAACGTTGAGGGCATTTTTAAATCAAAAGATGGAAAAAGGGCATTTTTAAACAATTTAAAATACGTTAAAGGCATTTTTAACCCTTTTCCCTTTCAAGAATATAGAAAGCAAAACCCGAAGGAAATATCATTATCATATGCTATTTTTTATTAAGATTAATATGCATTTATATTACAATAATAGTAATACTAGAAGAGTGATGAAGTAGTATCGAGTTTGTAGTGGCCATATATATGATAACATCTTTTGTCGGTATCTTTTTTATCTATCAATTTGTTTGTTTTATTTTTTTTAATTCGTTCTAAAAATATTCCTTCTTTATTGTTAATTTTTTATTTTAAACTTTCCACATGTGTTATGCATAACGTATTCAAAATCACAAATTAAAAGACATTTTTAATACGTTCTATATATTTTTTTATTTAAAACAAAAGTCTTTTTTAAACTATGTATTAAGTCAAAATCAAACATACAAATTAAAATAAAGAAAATACGTTTACCCATTTTTATTTGTATAAATATGAGTTAAATCAAATATTTTATTTATTTTCACTTAATTCATTTTGGACAAATTGATGTTAAACTCGACCAGTCAGCCTGTCCCCTAACTCAACTAACTTATATTCTAAAGTATAAGCTTACTTCCACTTAAAGTGTCTTTAATTAAGTGGGACGCGTGCTATTCAGGAACCGGTTTGTGGGCATAACAAGAAATGGGCTCCACGACTCTTACGTGTCGAGTCATTGGACCAAGTGGAAAATCTGAGAATTAAACTCGAAACATTGGAGCAAACCATGCGTATAATACCAAAGAGGCGGGAAAGCTTAAACCCTAGTACCCAACCTTCAAGAAATTGGCTAAGGTTTCTGAGTTCGTTCTATCCAAAAAATGGGAATCAAGGTACGTCTACGAAGAAATCTAGTGTTTAATCTATCAATTTTACTCTTTCATTTTCATATACTGAACTGTTCTTTTGTGAATTCTAGGGTTTAATGAAGCTGTTGGCTGACAATGCTCCAAGTGGAATGAAGGAGCAGAAGTTCGAGAGCTATTTCGGCCGTAAAATAGCCATCGACGCTAGTATGAGCATTTATCAGTTCCTGGTTTGTACATTTACATTATATGCATTCATGTTTAGAGTACGTTACATCTTAATACCTGTGGAGTTGTAAGGATAATTCAATGGTGAATTGTTGTGGTGTAGATTGTAGTAGGACGAAGTGGTACGGAAATGCTCACTAACGAAGCTGGGGAAACTACTAGGTATATTATGTTCTTTTGGAACTCCACGACTAGTAGTACTATTGTACTCTATATAAAATGAAAAGGAGCAACATGTTGTGGGCTATTTGTTGCTTTAAAGAGTAAAGCAAAACATATTTGTGTACGTGCTGTTCTGGTTCATCTAGATAATTGCTTATGCTAGGTTTGCTTTACTTGGTACTACTTTGAATTTTGCATTAAAAAACTGTAGTTTTTATTGATTATAATGGCTATGTGTGTTTTCAGTCATTTGGTCGGGATGTTTTCGCGGACGATTAGGCTTTTGGAAGCTGGAATCAAGCCAGTGTAATTTGTTGCTTTAAGCTTTTGTGCTGTTCCTTTTGTCCCTTTCTTGCCTTGTTCCACTTCAGTAATTCCCATGTCTTTATTTACAGTTATGTTTTTGATGGTAAACCTCCTGATTTGAAGAAACAAGAACTTGCAAAACGGTACATATTAGCTCCCTTATATGTTCTTTGTATTATATCCATGAAATGCTGCCTGTTTGTTCATGTTTTCACACTGTCTTGTCTTTGCAGTTACTCTAGAAGGGAAGATGCCACAGATGACTTGGCTAAGGCTACAGAGGTTTGATAGTTATATGTCTCTATGATTCAGTACTGATTTAATTTCCTGTACCCTCCACCACAGGAAAAGGGTTGGGAATAGTGTATGACAAGTTCTATGTTTTTGTTCCACCTCTTATTTTTCCTCATATGTGTTTTTTTTCACGTAAGTGATATAGTTGCATTTTGATTACAGAGTGGCAACAAGGAGGATATTGAGAAATTCAGCAAGAGAACAGTAAAGGTGGGTTTGTATAATTGTTATTCTAGGTATATTAGTTATGTAAGAGAAGAAATGGTGTTTGTTTGCTGCTCCTTTAATCTCATTGCGTAGTAGATGGTTAAAACCCCTATTGCTCTGTTGTAGTTAAATTTACAACCAGTTTCACAATTCGAGTTGGAAGCTTCTAGAACAAAGAGAAATTGAAGACGTTGTGGAGATAATAGTAATATTAAGAGAGGAAGTGTTTACAATCACTAATCTAAATCTCAACATGATGTACAGATGATTATATAGCAATCCTATCTGATAACTACCTTACCTAACCATGGTTAACTTAAGTATCGAAACGTCTAACTAACTCACTGTACAGATGAAATGTGAAAATATCTTGCACCAACTTTAACCAAGTCTAACCAACTTGTACTTGTATCGATTCTCATATTTCAATAATCTACAAATAAAAGATTTGTAAATCCTTACTGGAGAAGTCCCAACAGTTTGCAGAGAGAACTAATAATGTCAAGTAAAGGAAGCACCTTTGTGTTGCCCATAATCTGTTCAGCGTTACTCTTCAATATCACATTGTACAGACAGAAGTTTAAGAAGCAGGTTGTGTCTATGCTCAAACTCACAAAAATTGTACCATCAATTTTCTGCTATTGAATTGTGATTTACAACCTTGTTCAACACAGATTTGCAGGTTCTGAGTCGAAAAGGAGTTTTAGAACTTAGGCAATAATTTTAGAATAACTCTTTAATACTCTCGTACAATTGGCAAGGGTGTGCATCAATTGTAGCTACTAATACCAATGAAGTGTTTGAGACTTTGAAGAAAATGACTTCTTGTGAAATATGGCATCTCGTTGTATAACATGCTTTGGCTTGTAAATCTCTTGAAATGTTTCGGTTCTACCCCTTTTTACATTTGTAAATAGCCAAAACCTGTGGATATATATGAATGACACATACCCAATTTTCAGGTTACGCCACAACACAATGATGACTGCAAAAAACTTCTCAGACTAATGGGGGTACCTGCTGTTGAGGTGAGTTGGAAGTATAGACATTCTGGTAGTAGGGTGTCTTTTAGATGGTTAGTGGCATTCATTGTACCTTATTTCACGTAATGTACATACAATGGCATCTCTCTGAAGTACAATTTTTGCCCCTGATGCAAGAAAGTCTGAGTTTTTTCCTTGATGGTTTCCTTAGGCTCCTTCTGAAGCGGAGGCTCAGTGTGCTGCACTTTGCAAGGCAGAAAAGGCATGTATACCCTGTCAATTAATTGATTGCTTAGAACTATGTGTGATCTGTGTCCGATTTGGTCAACCGATTTTGGGTACTTTGACCAAAATTGATGGGGAAAGTCTGGACAGTTATAATGATTTCTGAAATCAATACAAAAGTATAGGTGAAATTGAAGAAAATGGAATACCTTTATATAGAAATTTCTATATCACTCATTTTTCTTTGATCTCCTTCCAGGATTCTCCTCAAGTTCTCCACATAATATCTCATAATTTTGGTTTTATAACTCTATTTTTAGGTGAATCCCCTCACCCATAACCAAAATGCACCCATATCCCGGAATCTTATAAATTTGATCATTAAGGATCCGACCTCTAGATCCGCACCCATATCGGACACATGCACCCGAGTCCGAGCAACGTAGGTTGGAATATCTAATCTATTTTATTGTAAAGGATATATTTAGCGCCTACTTTTGCAGAATTAAGTTTCTTCATGGTATGTATAGTTGTTTGCACCTATATGCTATAATAATAACTTCAGAGGTTTGGCTGGGGTTGACAATGAAATGTTTCTCTGATGATGATGTGTAATTGTGTTAGATTTTCCACTTCCAAGTCACTCATTGGGCATCATTACAGATAAGTATTGAAAGAGTTCCTCTACTTGTTAGGTTTATGCTGTGGCCTCAGAAGATATGGATTCCTTAACATTTGGAGCTCCAAAGTTTCTTCGCCATTTAATGGATCCTAGCTCCAAAAAGATACCAGTGATGGAATTTGATATCTCCAAGGTAAAATGGGCCTGAACACTATTTTTAGTTGATGTCTTGATGTCAAGTATATTATCTCTTGATTTATGTCTTATTGAAGGTATTGGAGGGACTTGAACTTAGTATGGATCAGTTCATAGACTTGTGCATTCTTTGTGGATGTGATTACTGTGATAGCGTCCGAGGTACCATGCTTTTCAGTTAGATCTCTGTTTAAAAATCATTTGACTATGCATATGCTACCTCATGTTTTTTCTGCACTACTCGTAATCAGTTATGCTACAGTAAGTGTCATTTTCGTGGTTTGCACAAGTTCTACCTAGGTCCTGACTTCTTATAATCAATCTTACATTGGCATCTGGAGCTGTTTAAATTTCATGTGCTTTTGCTACATGTTTTACTTATGCTGCAAATGATATGGTTTGTGTGATTAGAGCAATATTTCTTGGTATCTAATCACTAATCTATGCAATAGGCATAGGGCCCCAGACGGCTTTGAAGCTTGTACGCCAGCATGGGTCAATGGAGAGCATATTAGAGAATATTAACAAAGAGAGGTACTTCATTTGATGTTTTATGGAGCTGAGTTCGTCGAGTATGTATGCATGCATTCATTGGGTGTTAAGTAGCTCTTCTTTGCCAACAGTCATCAATTATCCTAAATACTGAAAAAATGAACATAATTTTTTCCCAGAAGCTAGTTGATTTCCATTGATTCTCAAGGCAGAAAGAGCGAGGAGATCTTGAAAATTTAGAAATTTATTCTAAAGGAGCTTGTTGTAATTGTAAAGGGATTTTCACTTTTACTGCAATTACTCCTGGAGACTTGTACGGGTTAGCACTATTTGATGGACTGTACACCTCCTTCAGATAATAAACAATGTTCTAAAACATTTTGGCATAGTCTCTTGGGAAAGATTTTGAAATTTTAAGTTCATGAGGGTCCATATGTTGTTGGATAAATCATTAAAGAAACGGCAGTCTGGTTAAGATCCCACTACTTGTGGAGTCCTGAGAAGAGCTGGATCACGTTGGATCTATTGTACACCGCCTAGACCCTGTTGCCCCTTAAGTATAGTTTATCTCAAAATATACGGTCTCTTGTGAAATTAAATTTCCAGAAGCCTCTAGAGCTTTGATATAGTAATAGAAGTGCAACTCGTGATGTGTAGGTTAGGTGCATGTCATGGGTTTGCCACAAACATAACCCTAGTTTTAATTGGAGAAGGCCAGAAGGGTAGTGGGACTGGCCTTATCTACTGAGTTTCGAACGATACAGTTCTAGCCCTCAAGGATTTCTTTTGTTAATAAAACAAGAGGCTACTTTTTTTAAAAAAAATCAAGAAAAAAGTATGCCAAGTTATTGACTTACTTGAGAACACTCCCTCCTCTCTATCTCTTCTGTCTCCATCTCACCTTTCCTTTGGGTTGTGGTTGGAGAGTGAGTGGACTTGACTGAAACATTATTGGTAAATTTATGTGGGCAGTTGAATTAACAATGACTAAATCATATGTTGCTTAAAGTATTTTCATTGCTGATCCTATTGTAGATATCAAATACCTGAAGAGTGGCCTTATGAAGAGGCTAGGCGGCTCTTCAAGGAACCATTAGTTGTTACAGATGATGAGCAAACTGAACTAAAATGGGCTGCTCCTGATGAAGAAGTGATTGTCTTCCCTGTGAATCTTTTGATTTTTTGGTTGGTTGTTAATGAATTTTAACAGAATCTTCATTTTTATATTCTATTCTTATTAGGGGTTGGTTAACTTTCTGGTAAAGGAAAATGGATTCAACATTGATAGAGTTACAAAGGTATCATTCCTTTTGCCACTATTTGACAGAGATTTCTTCTAGCTTTTTTTTTTTTGAAGGATAGAATTAACTACTTTGCATCTTGCTTTGTTCAGGCAATAGAAAAGATCAAGACAGCCAAGAACAAATCTTCTCAGGGGCGGTATGAATTGCTTAGAATAAATCTGTTGATGGTTAATAGTGTCGGAATAAACTGTCATTCCCTTAACCTCTTAAAAAGTGGTTGATTGGCCCTTGAATATTATTTCATCTTGTAAAAGCCTTTAATTTATGTACATGGTTCTTGTGCGTTTGTAATTCTTGCAGTATTTTCTAACCATGATCTTTTGCATTGTGACTTTGTGTTGTGTCATTTTTGAACAGGTTAGAATCATTCTTTAAACCAGTTAACACATCTGCTCCAGTTAAAAGAAAGGTACCATTCATGAACTATTGCCAACATCATTGTGTTGCTTACTCTTTTTGGCGATAGAAGAATTGGATGAAGTTATCATTTATATGTTATATACGAGTAGGTCAGTTCACTTGATTAACAACTGCAAATTATGTGTGGTTAGGAGTAAGAGCAACACTTTTTTATGTTGTTTCTTCTTTCTTTTCAACCATATCTTTTGTTGATTCTTGAAGTCAGCTATATCTCTTGGGATTGAATATTAATTTAGTTCATCTTTCATGTGTAATGCTTTTCTAAATCCAAAGTTTTCTTTCTTTTAGAATACAACTTTCAGGCATAGAGCCTGTTTGGATTGGCTTAAAAGTTGGTGAAACCTACTTCTAAAGTCATTTTTAGCCTTTGGGAGTGTTTGGCAAAGTTATATAACTTAAAATAAGTTTAAAATGACGTAAAAAAAAGTTAAAAGTAGGTACTCCCCTACTTTTCATTTTTTAATTCAAAGTTACTGAAGTTCGACTTTTTAAAAACTACTTTTAAAACGCTACTTTTTTTTAAGTTAAGCCAAATGGGCTCATACTCTTGTCCTGAAAAAGTATGCCCATACTAGATATTGAATTTGTCAATGTTTGTTTCAAATTCTAAGTGGTTGCCACCAGAACTTTTTGTACGTTACTCACAAGGAATCCAAAAGGCATGCCCATGTTTAATGTAGAATTTTTAAATATATGTTCCAAAATTCTAACTGGTTGCCCCCATAACTTTTGGTACGTTGGCTCACAGGGGACTAAATGTGTTCTTGTATCTCCGAGTCCTGTTACCAAGTTTAAGACACTCTCTTTACGATCCAGACCTGGTGTCCTTGGAAGGATAATCTTCCCATCTTTAGAATTGGGGTCGAATAACTCCGTGCCGTTATCCAGACACTTCTGCTTCGGCATATGATGCTGTAAACCCCTCATGAACCTTGATCTCTAAGTTTTTTTTTTTTTTGAGAATGAGCCTTGATCTCTAAGTTCTTGCCTTTCATAATACAAAATGCTCTAATTGCTAAGATTGTTGTGCTGAATAGTGAATTCTGAACCTGTGGAAAAGAAATTGATTGATTAAGGTTTGGAATAATTGTTAATTCATGAAAATACAGGTGGTGCAGCTAAAAATATCCTCCTAAAAATTGTGTCCCATTAACTAATTTTTGAACACACAAATTAATTTGGAAAGTGATAACTACATAAGTTGAGTTGGTGGGGAGTAGGGTATGACGTTGAGAACTGATACTTCAAAATTTCTTCCGTCTATGTGCTGAAAGTTGTTTAGGCAAGGCTTAATACATAATCGTGCCCTTTAACTTGGCCTTAATTGATATCTATGCCCTCCAACTTTGATGGTGTACAAGTAGACACTTAAGCTTGTATAAAGTTGAATTTGTTGAAACACATGCGTTTTACATGGCATAATAAAAGTCTATCCGGGTGTATCTTATGGAATTACCATGTAGGACGAGTTTTTCTGCTTGTTCAACTTTATGTAAGTTGATGTGCCTGCAAGCACACCCAAAGTTGGAGGACATAAATGTTAGTTGAAATCAAGTTAATGGACGTGTTTATGTGTCATGCATTTAGTCAACATTTACTTTTTGATTTCGAAAGAACAATTACCATATTTTAAGCCAAGTATTCTTGGTATTATTTTTCTATTTGTAACGTTGGTTTTTTGTGAAGAACGAAAATTTGGAGGAATTTTGCTCCTTAATGATGCATCTTTGGCTAAAGATGGATCTCGTTAAAATATGATGCCTTATCTGGTCACAGGAAACATCTCACACCTCTGAGAAAGGAGCTGCTAACAAGAAATCAAAGGCTGGTGGTAGTAAGAAGAAAAAGTAGTTAGCATCAAGTTAAAGCTTGCAGTGGAGTGATGGTTCAGTAACTTGGTCAGGTTAGATTCTTTGATCATTATCTATGTTGACTTTGTCTGTAATACAGATTCTGATGCCACTTTATAATTTTTCCCATGTACCATTTTCCACTCATCTAGGACTAATTGGAGTTTAAGATGTCAACTAAATTGAAGTGGCTAATGTGTTTCCTTTGGATTTTTTCTCGACTTCGGAAGTAGTTTTAGAAATCTTTTTGGTTTCTGCACAGTAGTTTGGTGTCCTTCCAATGCACCGGTAGGATGTGTAGTTTTCAAGATCTAGCTAAACCAGAGAATTTGAAATTTTTGTTTGAAGAAGATTCGTAGTTGGAAATTATGGAAAATATTTTTTGTAAAAATGCTGTTCTTCTTTTCCCTAATTTACAAGTGAAGAAAAGAAGACGAATTGGACCATCTATCAGAGGTTGATGTGCGTTTCACTAATTATTAATCTGCTTTAACTTGATGTTGACTTAACCTTCATCTCTTTGGTTTTTGTTCATCAAAAGGATACACTAATGCATTATGTTTTTTTTTTTATCTGTTTGGAAGAACAGTCAGAGTGCCCAGTCACATTGCTGCTTGTGGAGTCTTCTGTAGCTGGTGCCTCAAATTTGTTAGTTCTTCTGGAAGAAAATACACCGATTAGTCAGGCTTTGTTTCAAGTGTCTCGTTAATTTTCTTTTCTTCTGTATCTCTCCACCCTGCCCTCTTTTTCAATCAATGAATATATAAATCTGGATTATCTTGGGTTCTCATCCTATGTGAATTGGCATTTCTGTAGGTTACATGTACCATTTAATGCATAAAACCACTCTTAATCTAGTAATTGGCACAGTAGATGCAATTGTTTAGTTCTCTGAGGAAAGAACTCGTATTTTGGTATCTGGCAGGACTTCCAATTTTAAACGCAGCGTGGAGTGTCAAGTTCAAACGAATTCTTAGACTTTTGTTCAGACCTGAAAAGTTTCGAAACATTCGTTTTAGCTTCACAAATGTTCATTAGCTCGGAAACACGTCCTACACAATAAACACACTTAATGAGCACAAATTGATAATGTTATTGCTCATACATAATTTAAGTGTTGTAAATAAGTTAAAAATATATATATAGATTGTAGCTAAATTAGGTGTCTATAGAGCCTACAACAGCTAGCTATAGTAGATTTTAGGAGAGGTAGATGTAGGCCAAAGAATTGATGTGAGGTGATTAGATTAGACATGACACATTTTTTGCTTATTGTACATGATTCTAGATAAAAATGTATAAAGGTCGAGAATTTTAGAGTAAAAAGATAGTAGGTGTTCGAGTGTTGTAATACTTTTATGTGGAAGAGGTCAGGGTAGTTCTCCTCTTCTCATCTTTTCCTTGTTTAGTAATATTAGTTAGAATTCATGTAGTATCTTTCTTCAATTAATTTTTTACTCCCTACTTTAGATGCTTCATTGTTTTGTTCATCTTGTTATTTAATTTGTTATTGTTATTTTTCTTTCAATTCTATTTTGATTAATACACTTTTTTGAATAAAAGATCTATATGAAAAAAGACTCTCCACCCCACAAAGATAAGAATAAATTGTTTGTGTACCTCTAGTCTTTATCAGACTCTACTTATACAATTATGTCAGTTAGTGTAATTCTTGTTAATAACTACCAAGTTGAATCCTAATCTTTATTTGTTCCCGCAGATTTGACTTTATTCGTCCCTTTGAAATGTCTTCAATCATCTTTTGCATAATGATCCAATGTAATCTATGATCGATAGAAAGTGCAATTAAGTTGTTTACTAAAACCAAAAGCCGCCCTAATCACTTAATTCTTGATAAATTAGGCACATTAGCTTCTCTATTTATAATAATATCTATCCTTCTATATACTAACTACTCTAAAAGTGAAAACCTAAAAATGTCAATACTAAATAGTGAATTACCAAATTACTCATTAAGAAAATAGTGATTTTCTAATCCTTTAGCTAGGTCGACATTACTCCTGTAAATTTTTATATATAAAAAATAAAGTTGGTCTTTATTCAAACAATAATTTTGTAGTAAATGAAATAATAATGTTGGAATTGATTTCATATTCCAATGATTTTTAATGAATTTGGCTTCTTTCCACTTCTATTACTCTCATTTCTCAAATAAACAAACATATTCTTGTTTAAACTCATTCAATACTATATGCTCATTGCTCAGTAATAACAAACATTTTTTTTTTTATGTTTTCTTTCGCATCTTTTCGGTAGCTACCAACTACACATTTAATTATTTCTGTGAGCTTCTGGCCTAACCCTATTGACATTATGTTGTTAGAAGTGCGTTTTTATTGTTCTTGAGAAATGAATAGGAAGTCATACTCAGTGTTAACACCGAGTCAAATAAATAAATGAAAATGTTTTCCGGCAACAAACACGGATCTAAGAATTAATAATATTTGTATAACATATGATTGGTATTCATGAAATTAAATGTCCACTTAATTAGCTTGATATATCCTCAGTTCCAAACAACTGTAATTCTTTGTTCAAAATTTTGATTATTAATTAAGTATGTTGAATTATTATCTTAATTGTATTATTCTGATTTGACTTATACGTAGTCCATTTGGAGGCCCTTCAGTTATCTTTGTATAGGAAGTGCAAGTTGTTTTGAAAAATTAGGCATTAACTAATTAATATATATATTCATTATGTACTGTAAACAATTTATTATTGTCATAGTACTTTAACACGTTATCACAACTGCATGCCTCTTTTATTTCACTTATTATTATGAATAATTATCTTTTAAGTATATTTTGATGATTTTTTTCACTATCCATATACATATAACGATAACTTATTAAGTGCAATCTCATAACTGAAGTTTGAGAAGAATAGTGTATATATAAAGAATAAATTATTTTGAAAGATATTCGACTCCAATTAAATTCAAATATACTGCTACATATGTGCGGTTTAAACACTAGGTGTAGACTTATCTTTTATGATTGATAATTTGATATATGCACTTTCAGTTTCCAAAATTTGGATTTTCAAAGAGGTAAAGATAATATGTACCTCTAATTTTCACGTTCCAATTAAAGTTCAAGTTAAGGAAAATTTAATGGATCTCTAATTAAACTATACCTATAGCTATGCTAGTAATAATTTTTCAAAATCAGGTCAAATATTACGCACTATTTACTGGATGTCAAAAGAGTTATGTCATACCGTTTAATGTTTAGGATAATTAAGAAGCATATTTTATATCCTTCTTTCTTAATGGACCATTTCATATATTATATGCTAAGTAACAATTAACCAACATAATTCTTTATTTTTCTTTTTTAAGTTTTCATTTCGAGGTTACCGACTAGACCTTTAATTATTCCTATGAGCTCCCGCATAAACTTATTCACACTTGTTAATTATATATATATATAGTACCATTTCGATTTTGTGAAAGTCAACTTGTGATTATAGCTTGTTAGAACATGTCGTGATATATAATGAAGACTATTTCCTATTTTTAATTTATTTTTAGTAAAAAGAAGAAATTAATAGCACAATGAGGATAAAAGTTGATAACTACTCGAATAGATTATAGTCAAATTATTAACAATTAGCAAATGGCATGTTTCGTGCTCAAACACACAAATTATCTTATGTCAACTAATTACATCAATTTGATTTGTTCGGCTTCTAACTCTCACCCTATAAATAAACTGCCTCTTTTCATTATCCATAAAGCAACATTCAATCTTCATTGTTCAATTCCAAATGGCTGTCTTTAGAAAAATGTTTCCTTTAATTTTGGTAATTATGACATTATTAGCTATTAACTCATATAAAGCTTGTGCTGGAGATCCAGATATGCTACAAGATGTTTGCGTTGCTGATCTCACCTCAAGTAAGTTAAGCTAATTACACGTACGCGGAACTAATAATAATATTTGTACGTAATTAATTAACTTATAAGTGATCTGATTGTGTAACAGCTTTGAAATTGAACGGATTTACATGCAAGAACATGTTCTCCGCGGCTGATTTCTCGTCGATGGTTATTTCAAAGCCAGGAGCCACAAACAACATGTTTGGTTCCCTTGTTACTGGAGCTAACGTTATGGCTATCCCTGGTCTTAACACCTTAGGTGTTTCCATGGCTCGAATCGACTATGCTCCAGGTGGCATTAACCCACCCCACCTCCACCCACGAGCCACGGAGATGATTTACGTTTTACAAGGTGAATTAGATGTTGGTTTTATTACTACAGCTAATGTATTGGTCTCTAAACACATCGTACAAGGAGAAGTGTTTGTTTTTCCTAGAGGACTTGTTCATTTTCAAAAGAATAATGGTCACATGCCAGCAGCTGTTATTGCTGGATTCAATAGTCAGTTAGCTGGTACACAGTCGATTGCTACAACGTTGTTTGCAGCAACACCAGCACCAGGTGTTCCTAATGATATATTGGCTCAAGCATTCCAAATTGGTACTATGCAAGTTCAGCAAATTAAGGCTAAATTTGCACCCAGGAATTAAGTAGTTAAAAGTTTTATTTCTCAATTAATTTGTTTAATTCATGTTGTTTTGTTGACAAGTTGATGATGTTTCGATTTTTGTTTGTAATGTCAATAAGAGAGAATTCTCCTTAGATTTAATTCTCATCATGTAAGAATCATGTGTTTGTTATTACTATATATATATATGTTTGCGAAATTGGATTTTAAGTGCATGTGTTTCGATTACAGAATGTGTTTTTTTTCCTTTACCAAAATATTTGTTATCATGAAGTCAATGGCTGGTAGGCCCAGTACAAGCAAGGATGAGAGAAGATTCTTTGACTTTTAATTGAAGCATTTTACTTCAAAGATTTTAAATTCGAGTCTGCTTAAATATGGATTATGCGGATTCGAATTATTAGAAGTGTATATGTGTCAAAGTCAATCAAAGTCATCATACAAAATTAGCTAGCCAATCCTCACAACAACAATATACCTACACACCCAATGATGTCCTACCAAAGTGAGATGTAGCAGCTAGGCAATCGTCAATGAATTTAAATTTAAAGGTTGAATATTAAAAATTTAAATTTTTTAATATAGAGAGAATTTCTTTTTTACCTTTGTCAATTGTCACATGTCTTTCTCCTCATTTGAGATCATATGGTCCTAAGCTCTTTGTCAAAGCTTGAAATTTCGCAAGATGTTACAGATTATATATAATTTATGTATTATTTGATTTAGATTTAGTGACATATTTGCTATTGAGGAAGTCCTAACACCAAATTAATGTTGTCTTCAACAGAGTTTTACCATAATTTTGAATAGTAGTAATCCCTGTCATTATCTTCATATACTATAGTCCAACACTTGAGGGTAACAGGAAAATGACACCAAAACAGACGTCTTTATTTACGTTTTACACATACTCTACGTAACGTTAAAGTAAAAGTTTTCCAATCTGTAACATTGAAGTCGTACACCGCAATCAACAATCAACATTGAAACTCACACTATTTTTAGTTTTCAAACTTCTGTATTTATATTACGAAAATAACAACATTACCCAGTGACTATTCAATATTGTTCCAATTTTAATAAAATATTCATTTAAGACAACAAATCAAACAATTGATTAAAAAACAATATTGTGATCATAACTAATACATCATATTCAGTACTAATCTTATACATCTTATCAAACAATCCCTTAATATATTCAGGAGACGTTTGGTTGTTGGTTTGAGAGAACTTATTTATATATTTAAACTAGCATAACTTTATATAATGTTTGGTTACAGGAACGGGGAAAATATATTTCAGATAAAATCCGACATAAGTTATACAAAAGTTGGCTTTTCATGTAAACCATAACATTGCTAATATAACGATTGGTTCTTATTTATTTTTCTCACATAACTAATACATGTATAAAACATGATAGAATATACACATTATATCATGCTGCAAAAAATGAAATAACTAATATATAAATAGTTAATCCTGCAAAAGTATCATGCATTTACCTACATAACTGATTGATACATAACTAATATCTACATAAGTAATATCTGTTTAACTCTAACCATCAACCATATGACTTAGTATTTTGATTCAATAATTTAATTATTTTAACTGTGCTTGGTATTAATTTGTGTCACTGTAGGAAGTACATGCATTGTTAAGTTTTATAATCTTTAATCACTCATAGTCAGACGAATGTCAGGATAAAAAAAGGGACAAAATAACCATCAAAATCAAGTTAGGAGATGGACAAAAATAAGACAAAAGGAATAACATTTTTACCCAATTTAAGAAGTACGCTACAAGTATATATATATATATATATATATATATTCACTTCGAGTGGGTAAACAATTCTCTGATCTTTTACGAGTTGAAATCAAAAGTAATAAAGTAATAATTAATTAAGTTCAATGTGTGCATTAATTTGAAGTGTACTATCAATTTGATCGATCTGTACTTCTATTTGCAAATATTAAAGACTTTTATAAATGACTAATTGACTATCCTACATTTATTAATTAATGTAATTTGTATTTCTCAAATAGGTATGTCATCCATGACCTCTGCGATGCCGCGTCGAGTGTAATTTTTATGAAGAGATCATTTCTAAAATAATTAGTCAATACAGTTATTTTTATAAAAGTCATTAAAGATATAATTTGTGTTACTTTAAAATCATTCAACTTATCAATTATTCTGTGAAAATCACTAAATTATTTTTTATCACATTAGAATTGTTCCAGTTCTGAATTGTTCTAAAAGTTGCTTAAGTAATTTTAATCATTTTAAATTCTTCATTAAACTTATTATGACTGGTTACTCAAAGATGATTAAAAAACATACTCCCTCCCTTAATTTTTATTCGTCTCCTTTGAAAATAATAATTAACATGAATATTTTACCACGATATTCCTATTAATTGATGTATAATTCTAGATTTTAAAAAATAATTAATTGATATTGAGATTTTTTTAATCTTTTCTTGTTGTTATATACAAGTGACGAGTAAAAGCGTTGAGGGGTATTTTAAATCAATATTTCTATCTCCACAAGGTAAGAATAAGGTCTATGTACACTTTACTCTATCCTGACCTTCGAGGTATTTTATTGTTGTTGTAAACTCTACATATAAATTAGGTTATTTTGTACCAATCACACAGGTTTAACAACTAACTATAACTTATCCCCCTCTTTTTAAAATTACAGTAATTCCTTAAATATGGCGGAACCAAAATACACCCTAAATATCTCGATATATTATGTCTCGATTTAAAATATATTACTCAATATTTTAATAACGAAGTATTCAGAATATAAGAAAGTAGGAATTTATATAATTTTTTCAAATGATAATTTTTTTTAAAGAATATAATAAAATAAGTTATGTATGAATAATTTTCGTATTAATTGGTGTGGTCAACGGCAAGAAGTCAAAGTCCATATAAGCCCAAAACTGAGGCCTGATATAGGACTTTACTGGACCCCAATTTCCTAATGTCTTCGCTTTGAGCGGAAGAGAGGAGAAAAAAAACAGCATGGTTCTTGCGTTTACACTCCGCACGCTTTCCTCACGTGACTTCAAAGTTTCCCTTTATAAATGAAAATAAAAGCCCATCCAATTTTGGTATCGCAATAGCACTACTTCTCTTCTACCACATTCCTCTATTTCTGTGCCCCTCTCTTTTTGCCTAAATCATTTGTTCATAATTCCACCATGTCTGTGTTTGATAAATTTGTTGTAATTATGGCTGTGTTAGCCATTGGTTTAGATAAAGCTTCTGCTGGAGATCCAGATATGCTTCAAGATGTTTGTGTTGCTGATCTTACAAACAGTAAGTTCTATTTGAACATTTAATTAAAATAGAAATTTCCTTTTGAGTAAGAAAAAGGTAGATTCAAGTTGGGGGCTTTGGGTCTCTCACATTCTTGTTTTTTGATTAATTTCTCATTTGTAGTAGATGTTGACTTTTCTACTTAATTCTCCAAATTGATGCTGCTTCTTGCTTACTAGCTTGTTATAGGATTTGTTACGAGTGTTGAATCAAGATCCAACTGTATATTAGCTGGCAAAATGTAGATGATTGACCCTATTAAATTAAATTTGCACATATTTATGTAAAATAATATAAGAGCTTTGGATCACAAGTACAATTATTAGGGAGGAAATGATCTCCTATTTTTAAATTAAATGTGCAAGCAATAACAACATATTCATTATGATTTCATAATAACATTATTGAACTTTGAACAATTTACATTGAAATTGAGAAAAACAAATAACATCTTTATTTTCTAAAGTAAAAAATATCGTGGACCTTTTTTTGGGCTAAAGTGACCAACAATGAGTACCTACCCAACATTATTCATCTTCGTCTAAGTTCGGAAAAAGAGGTAGCCTTTTCCAGGGAGTCCAATGTCTAGTTGGACTATTTAAAAAAAAAAGATAAGAGTCACACATGGCCAAATTAATAACATAATGATCTAATCATTATCTTTTCGATTAAAGTAACACATGATTGCTGATTATGTACATTAAAACAGGCTTAACCGTAAATGGTTATTTTTGTAAGAAGAATTTTTCAGAAATAGACTTTTCATCAATGGCCATAGCAAAGGCAGGAGCAACCAACAATACATTTGGTTCTTTAGTCACAGGTGCAAATGTCATGAAAGTCCCTGGCCTTAACACACTTGGTGTATCGATGGCTCGTATCGACTATGCCCCTGGTGGAATTAACCCACCTCACACTCACCCTCGTGCCACTGAAATGATATTTGTTTTAGAGGGTGAACTAGATGTTGGCTTTATTACAACATCTAATGTTTTGATTACAAAACATATTGTTAAAGGTGAAGTGTTTGCTTTTCCTAGAGGACTTGTACATTTCCAGCAGAACAATGGGGATGTTCCAGCAGCCGTCGTCGCGGGGTTCAACAGCCAGTTGCCAGGAACTCAATCGATTGCTACAACGTTGTTCGCTTCATCACCAACTGTTCCTGATCATGTCTTGACTAAAACATTCCAAGTTGGTACTAAGGAAATCCAGAAAATTAAGTCAAGGCTGGCACCCAAGAAATAGATTATTCGTTAATTAATTGGTCGTGTGACAATTAATTCGTTTGGTAAGAGCTTGTTAATTGATAGGGATTTGTGGGTTTATATACGATGGGGGAATGGATTGTATATCTTTTGTTTCAAATAATGTTGTAAACATTCTATTGTTTCTCAGTTGGTAATAAATGTGATCGTTCTGTTTCTGTTATCTTTTATAGCTTAATTTCTACAACTCATAGATACATGAGTAAAACATACTACAAAAGATAGCCATAATTCATAAACATAAGAGATCACGAAAAAAAGTGGAACAGAATTATTGAGATATTTATCAGTCATTTCCATTTATTAGTTACTCTAATTGTTAGTTAGTCCACGTCACTATGGTTAGTTAGAATTAGTTAAAAGTTTGTTATAGTGTTAGCTGTAACTTTCATGAATTAGTTAGTTTCTTCATTATTCTGATTAGTTCTATAAATAGATTAGATCACAAGTTGTAAAGTTCAAGTTGATCAATGCAATACAAAAACTTTTTCTCTCTATCAATTTTTCACATGTTTTCTTCTCCAATGGAGACTGCACAATATTCACCATTGTAGGTGAATGCTTGATTACTTCAATTCTTCAAATTGACATGGTATCAGAGCAAGGTTGCTCTCGTTAGATTCTTCTTCAATTCAATTCTTCAATCGATTCATCGATTTCTCTATTTTTTTCTCGTGTTCATCGTGAATCTGCATCTGAAGTGCTTTTGCAGTTACACTAAGAATCCTCTATATCTGCAATCAATCATTCCGCATCTCTGTTTCAGTAATCTGATTCATCATGGTGGAAGTCACAGATCCTAGCAACAGCTCGACGGGAAGCACTGCAATCGATGTGAGTAGTCATCTCTACATTCATCCATTTGATAGCCCTAGTATTCTTCTTGTTCAATCTGTCTTCGAAGGGATAGGTTATAAATCATGGAGAAGAGGAGTGATTAAATCTCTTTCTGTGAAGAACAAGTTAGTTTTTATTATAGGGGAATGTAGGAGACCAGCCCTTAATTCACCTCAATATCGTCAATGGGAAAGATGTGATAATATGGTAACTTCATGGATACTTAATTCCCTAGGCAAAGACATTGCCGATAGTGTAGAATATGCATGTGACTCTTTGGAATTGTGGAAAGAGTTAGAAGATCGTTATGATCAAACAAATGGGGCTAAATTGTTTCAGATCCAGAAAGAAATAAATGATCTGAGTCAGGGTGCTTTGGATATTACTGTGTACTACACTAGGATGAAGAAATTATGGAAAGAATTAAATAATTTGAATGTCAAAGACCAGTGTAGTTGTGTGTGTAATTGTGGAGGAAAAGATAATATGCACAAGGCAGAACAAGACAGAAGACTCATGCAATTTCTTATGGGGTTAAATGAAGTATATACTGTAATAAGAGGTAATATGTTGATGATGAATCCTCTGCCATCTATGGCACAAGCTTTTGCTCTCTTAGTTCAGGAGGAGAAACAAAGAGAGATCAAACCTAACAATCAAATGTTTCTGGAGGCAAGCTCTATGAATTCTACTATGCATACCAATTCTTCAGGATCATCAGGTGGAAGGCAACAATTCAGAATAAATTACTCTGTTTCTACTAGCCATAATGGAAGGCCAAGACCATTGTGTGATTTTTGCAAGAAGTTGGGGCATACCAAAGATAAGTGTTACAAACTACATGGCTACCCACAAAGCAATACTAATGGACCAATTTCAAATGGTTATGGTAACCAGAACAACAGACACAACAATGCTCAAAACCAGAGGTTCAATTCAAACCACAGGTCTGCAAAAGGAAAGGGAATAGCTGCAAATGCATGTTGTGTTGATGATCAGTCTACAGAAAGTAATGCTGGTTTCTCACAATACACAAATTCTGGTATCACCAAGGATCAATATGAACAACTTATAGGCTTACTGCAGCAGTTTCAAGTGAATGATGCTAAAGAAACAAATAAAGATCAGATGTCAAATGAAGCAGCACATTTTGCAGGTGGAGCAGCACACTTTGCAGGTATGATAGCTTGTAACTCCTCCATTGAATTTGACACTCTTTCATGTGGATGTTTTAAGACAAAGATTGATATATGGATATTAGATTCAGGGGCTACACATCACATGACCTCTAATAAAAATCATCTATACAATATCACTATTTTACCCTACCCTTTACTAGTAGACCTTCCAAATGAATATAAAGTCAAAGTTACAGAAGTTGGAAGTGTGAAACTTGCACCTATGATCATATTGCACAAAGTTCTTTTTATTCCATCCTTCAAATATAATCTGATTTCCATCAAATCTTTAGTAGCTCACCTCAAATGCATTGCTATTTTTTCTGATTCATCTTGTATGCTGCAGGGCCTTTCCATAAAGAGGCCTCTGGAGATTGGTAGAGCACACGATTGACTATATCTTTTGTGCTCAACCTGTTTACAGAAGAAGTCTTTAGCAACTAATAAGTCTGTCTCTTTTTCTAGCAATATAATAGATTGTCAATATAAAAATCTCTCTCATTCAAGTTCATGTATTCATTTACCATCCATTACTCCATATAATTCTTTTCCAACTGTAATGAATACCATTCATAATAACAAAAATGTTATTTCTGTTTCTGTGGCATCATCACTGTCTCATAATGTTAGTAATGATTTACTGTGGCATTACAGACTTGGACATGTACCATTTGCAAAAATTAAAAATATATCCACTCTTCCTCTGAAGTTTGCTTCAAAACAACCATTCTGTTGTGGTATTTGTCCTATGGCAAGACAAACTACGTTACCTTTCCCATCAAAATCTCACAACACTACAAAAATATTTGAGCTACTTCATGTTGACCTTTGGGGACCCTCTCATGTAGCAACCCATGACAATTTCAAATATTTCTTAACCTTAGTAGATGATTTCAGTAGGTCTACTTGGACACATTTGCTGAGTTGCAAAAGTAATGCTCTACATATTATCAAGGCTTTTGTCCAAATGGTTGAAAATCAGTACAAAACCACCATTCAAACAATCAGATCAGATAATGGTTTAGAATTTACCAGCCATGAATCTATTCTTTTCTTCCAATCCAAAGGTATACTCCACCAAAAGTCATGTCCATACACACCACAACAAAATGGTGTGGTAGAAAGAAAGCACAAATACCTTTTAGAAACAGCTAGGGCCTTGTTATTTCAATCCAAATTACCTATAAAATACTGGGGTGAGTGTGTCCTAACAGCAACATTTATCATAAATAGACTTCCATCTACTAATCTCAACAACAAAACTCCTTTCACAATCCTACATAACCATGAACCTCATTATTCCCATATGAAAAGCTTTGGTTGTTTATGCTATCCAATCACTCCAAAAACCACAGAACCAAATTTGATCCAAAAAGTACCCCACATGTATTTGTAGGATATCCTTTTGGTTCCAAAGGTTATAGGGTACTCAATCTTACCACTCACAAGATTCATGTATCCAGAGATGTTGTGTTTCATGAGACAGTGTTCCCTTTTTCTATGATTGATAAATCTCATTCAAACACATTGGCTTCTTCTTTTGATTACTCTCCTGTTTCTACCGTTGAACCTTTTGTTGATTTGCCTATCATTCCTCCTAACAACAATGTGCATAATGATCATGAGTCTGCAGAGGTCACATTTCCAGTTCTGTCATCAGATCATTCCATCACTACTAATCACCAATCCACCAATTTTGTACCCCCATTAAGAAGATCAACCAGAATTCCCAAGACACCAGCTTATCTCAATGACTATGTTCATACTGGACATCAACCTACCACATCAGAACCTCATGTTTCTCTCCATACCTCATTTTCTAATCATCATCATGTGGGCTCTAACATCTTATATCCTGATAGTCAGTCTTTAGTTTTGAATGTCTCTAATGATTGTGAGCCATCTTTATATGAGGATGCAGCTATAAACCCTACATGGCAGACTGCAATGACGCATGAACTTACTGCTCTACATGATAACAATACTTGGACTCTTATGAATCTTCCCTGTGGAAAGAAGGCTATTGGTTGTAAGTGGGTGTACAAAATTAAACATAAGGCAGATGGTTCAATAGAAAGGTATAAAGCAAGGCTTGTTGTAAAGGGTTATACTCAACACTATGGGATAGACTATACAAAAACTTTTTCTCCTGTCATTAAGATGACAACTGTGAGGGCTTTGATTGCTATTGCTGTGAAAATACATTGGAATATCTACCAACTTGATGTCAATAATGC